>BMAV01026860.1:81987-92322 GCA_019973955.1 Trichonephila inaurata madagascariensis
AATGTCAGGTCAGCGAGAACAAGTATTGTAAATTCTTTGGCAATCAATTAATATTTCCATCTCCTTAAAGTGTCTTGTACGTGATCTATTTATATGAGGTTTGAAATTACGCAGTGACCATAAAGTTCTGAAATAAAGTGTTTCTTAACTGGATGGGAGGTGAGTTTACGTCTGGCTATTCAACAGCATTGGTAAGGTTATTAGAAAGTCGAGGGGAATTTTGGGCTTCCTTGGCAAAATTATCTACTTGCTTATTGCCGAAGATGTCTATGTGGGTCGGTATTCATTGCAAAGGGCAAATTCTTTGGGCTGCAACTACTTTGTTTACAAGGGCATTTATATCTTATGTCAGTTGAGAGTTGCCTCTTAAGATCGACTGAGTTAATTGATAAGGTGTTGGTTTAAAATTAAACCAAGGCAAGGATATCCAGATACTTTATAGTATCTATGTATAGTACCTGTTATAATTTTTAAATACGTGTAAACGCACTCTAAGTAATTGATCTATCTCTAATGAATCTTATGAAGGATGCATAATAGTAACACATCCCTCTACGGATGGGAGTAGTTTAATATAAAGTACATTTTAAGTAATTTTCAAAGCAAATTAATTCAAATAAGATTTGTTAGCTTGTTTGAGGTATAATGTTTAGTGATCCACTCTTTATCCGATTAGTATTTAGTTGAATAAATAAACAGTATTAGAGAAGAATATATGTGTGTGATTGTCCATTTCATTTCCTTAATTGCACATATAGTAGTAAAATTGTTGAGAAACCAATTGCATATTACAAAGATAAACGACATATCTGAAATCAAAGTAGTTCACACTTATTGTTTCACTTCAGAAGTTAGACATTATCTGAAACTGACGAGTACTTAAAGATGTTGAACCTCCCGTGCAATCTGAGCATCACTTACAACTTTTCCGCCTTTTCAACTCGGGCTCTATCCACGTTTACAAAACACTCAATTACCTGAAAGCGATAAAATTTTGTCCCCTCATTAAGCCCTGAGCGTTTAAGGAGGTACTTTCATGTTCAAGGAAAATGCATTATCTTAAATTGTTTGTACAAGCATTGGTATAAGGTCGCATGAATATTTTTATTTTTAACCGGATTTTTTAAAAAATCTGATTGCCTAGAAAATACTTTATTGTAACATTGATTTCTTTTTAGGTTGTATTTAAATACTTGAAAATGTTTTTTAAGGTGAGGAAGGGAAACTGAACTTGGGTAAATTAGAATAAGCTCATATAAAGAAAGTAGGCTATAAATGCATCGAGGGGGACATATGAATTTAAATAAAAAACAATTAGAAAAATATTAAGACTACAATTACGTACAGAGTTGGAAATGATATTTAAATAATGACCATTTATTTTTAAAAATAAGTGTTATTTTGAAAATTAAAAAAAAAGTTATGTTATTTACTTTTGTCACACAAAACTATATATATATATATATATATAAATGGATATTTGTATATATGAACTCGCTTCACTCCAACACCGTTCAACCGTTCATTATGAAAATTGGCATGCATATGCATTTTTTTGTGGAAAAACCTTTTGTGCATCATCTTTGTTGCAGTTCCACACCAGGTGGCTCTACAGTATTTCAACTTCTGCCCCGTTCAATAAATCGCTAAGTTGCCAACGTGGTTGACAAAAATTATGCCAACTTGGCGCTAGTGCCAACATTTCGCTATGTTTCCATTGAAACGCCTTTATAATGTAAGGAGCTGCGTCGTTTGCGAATATTACAATGTTAACATAAAATAAATACAACAAAAAGTAATATTCACACGTATCAGACATCCTAATATAAATTATTTACTCTATTTATTGCTTTTGCTGATAGCTGCTGATCAGCTTAGGAAGATGTCTTTAGTAATCGACTCACAAGAGAGTTGGGGGAATTATAAAAAATCCTTTTTATCAGCTATTAATCAGACTTTTTATTAGCTATTACTTAAAAATGAAAAATAAGGGGTTTTTTTTGGCTCAACTGATCTATGTAAAAAGCTTTTTTTTTGTTTTATTTGCAATTCTCACGTAAAATTAAATCATTAAAAACTTCTTTATCATTTAATCTGTATTATTTAATTTTTTCAATTCGACCGTGCGAAGAACGGGTATACCATCTAGTATATACTAAGCTTTTAGGAAACGCAATTTGCTTAAATGGGATTTAGAATATTTTAATTTATTGAACTTTGTCATGTATATATACGCGAGTATACTATAAAATGCCGTTTGCTATTTTATTTTAAAGACGTTACTTTTTTGTTTTATTTACATTATTTAATTTAACGATTTTCCACTATATTTATTTAAATGCCTTAGGAATTTATTTTATTTTATGAAGAAAAAATCAGAACTGCATTGCGAATCAAAAATACTAAACTTAGAAAATAAAATCGATACAAAACTAAATAGTAGCAGTAAAGTTTTTAGGAAAAATTTCAAAAACAGACATTAAACCTAACTATTTCGTGTAAAAAGTGTTGTTAAAACATACATTTATAAAAAAAAGGCCATTTTTGTTTTCTTTGGAGTAGAAGGACTGAACACATTTGTTAGTAATGCTCAATTTATTTCCTTTGCCTTGCTCAATAAACTCTGATATATCTCCTGATTTTCAATTTCTCCTTTATTTTCAAGCTTCTGTCAGAATTTTAAGGTGTCAAATATTTTTTGTTTTAAATTCCAATTATTCAACATAAAATTATTCAAGTCCGATGCATTTTGATGTCTATTACTAAAATTTCAATGACATATCATAATGTATCTAACGTTTTTTTTAAAAAGAAAATTAACATAATGATAGTGGCATACACAAGGGTATAGATTAGGGGGTCTGGATGCATTCGCATTTGATTTTAATATTGATTAAAATTCTATGTATATATAGTAAGTAAAATATAGTATGTGATACGAGAAAGGTAAACGTTCATCCTTTGAACCCTTGAAAAATTTCTATCTGCGCCAATGCATAATAATACCCAATTTTTTAATTTGAGATATTTTACCTTCGAAGTAATCCTGAGAATTGCGCTTGAAAGAGGTTCTCACTTATCTTCTTTGAATTTGATTACCTGAAGTTTTATTAACCCCTTTACTGGTTTCGCAGTGCGGGTTACCAAGAGCTAGCCACAACCGGTTTGCAAATACACTGTACGGGCACTAATGTTTTCTTCTTTCTATTTTTGATTAGCTCATATTTTTAATCATTATATTGAGATTATTATAGTGCTAGTGTTTTTAAGAGATATAATTCTTCCATGATATTGAAATTCTTATCTAATTCGGGATTTTATTTGTGGTGAAGGCAGAGATTTTATTGAAGGTAGGGATTTAGATTCTTGAAAATATTTGATAAAGAACAGGGATGCAATTTGTTGCTTGAGAAGAAAATAAAAGGGGAAAATAATCCAAAAAAATCTGATATTTCTTGTCCCCGATTGCGAGGGAGTGAATATTAACGTCGCACTGTTCAGCTACACGAGGGAGTTTGCCGGTGGACCTCGTAATTTTGAACCATGGTCAAGGGATGCTCATGACATCTTAGCTGGAGCTCCCCTCTCTTAACTACCACACCAACGGTGGGGCGTTAGAGCTTTCGACAGAATTAACATGCATCGCACCACGACACGAAGGGTCTTCAGCGGCATTAGGCTCGAACTCATGACACGATGACCATAAGTCCGTTACCTTGGCCACTAGGCTATCGTGGCCACATGCTGCCATCGCAATATAAGACTTAGTGTAACAGCATGCTTCAAATTATATGTACATATGTATATGAATTCCCACACAAAATCCACAACGGTTTAAAAAAATGTACGATCATGAAATTTTTTTTGGAGAATTAATTATTTTTAAGTTCATTGAAGCATTATTCTTAGCAGGCAGAGTGCACTTATAAAAAGAAAACATTAAGGGTTTTGTTTTCCCAGATAATATAAAAAAGGAATGTGTGAAAGGGTGTGAAAACTTTAAAATTGAAAATTAAAATAAAATTTTTCTTTTTTCTCATTATGTTAAGTGCTATGCTTAGTTATAGGCAATAAAGAAATTTTCCCTTTTTTGGCATATTTTGGGCAGAAAAATTGACCGCTTAAGGGATTAACATTACACTCTGCAGATGCAAAAAATCTATACGAAAATCTTCTAATTTTGAGTCTCAATGGTTAAATGACGAAGTTAACACCTGAGCTGGCACCGCATTCTCTAAATTTCCACGTCATCCGTATTCTTCCCACTACGGTGTTACCTCGTGAATTTCATATAATGTAGATAGCAGCTGGAGTGTATGTAATTATTTTTCTCATATGCTTTGAAATATTCGATTATAATTTCAGCATCATGAAGTATAACTTGAATTCTTTCTTCATAGATGCATACAGGTAAATTAAATATTCTTTGTAAATACTAATTCCCAACTTTGTATGTACTATCCTACGTAATTAATTTTGTAAAAACTTCTTTTAATAATGATCAAATGAAAAATAC
The DNA here is from genome assembly GCA_019973955.1 of Trichonephila inaurata madagascariensis. Classification (NCBI taxonomy): domain Eukaryota; kingdom Metazoa; phylum Arthropoda; class Arachnida; order Araneae; family Nephilidae; genus Trichonephila; species Trichonephila inaurata. Next base: position 86,504 of record BMAV01026860.1, read on the forward strand.
AATTCCTTAATTGTTATTGAAGAATTATCCTACAGTAGTTCAATTTTTAGCACTTGCATTATTTAATGTCCAGTCCCTTAGGACAACCATGTAATTATTTTAATTGGTAACTCGCCTACCGGGGACTTTTGAAACTATCTCCATCCACCTCCTAAATCACGCGATGTCTCTGCCTATAAATACCGAGATCTGGAAATCACGGGCTCTCTTCTCTTCTGCTCTCGCCTCTCTGCAGTCATGTAGTCAGCCTGCTGCTGCGCTTTGTGTGTTTGTGATTGTCCTTGTCTGTGATGTACCGTTCAATCTTTATATTTGTAATATGCTATATATTTCAAGAAGTGCAATAAATTGGATTAACTTTGAAGACTGCTTCATCATTTCCATAAAATATGTGATCAATTTTGCCGTAATACAGTATCCTTTACACACCACCGACCACGCTCTACCTTTGGTTCGCCACAGAATCCGGCATTTTCTATAGAATGCCAAGGCATTGTATAGAATGCCTGAAACTAGCCGGCAATGTATAAAATGATTCTTATATCACACATTGCCTAGGCATTCTATAGAATGCCTAATGAGAAACCAGCAAAATATGAAATACATCTCCGATTCGTTTCGAATATTGTGTGGCAAGCCACGAGAAATTTAACGCGTGCATCAGGCTCAGAATTTATCAGTAGTGCATTGTGGTTTGTTCGGGAGTTTCAAAATACTCAATTTTACTTAAGCTTGTTCAACAAAAAGTTGGTTTTTTCCTGTGCTGCAAGAAAATGGAGAAGCAAGCTGTAGTGTTGGAGAAGGAGTCATGGTCTATAGCAGGGGTCGGCAACCTATGGCACTCAGCACTACTCAACAAATGTGTCAATTTTTGAATGGATGGAATTTCATAAATTTGTAATCAACCTTATTTGACAAAAATCTCCAGCATTATAGATAATTAAGTTGTTATGAAAAAATTTGAAACAACTTTAAAGGTAAATTTTCAGCTTTTTTGTAAATTATTAAACGCCATAGCTGGATATATTTAATTGTTTGAAGAGAGAAATTTCATGCATTCTGCTCTTAGTTCTACATACCTAAGTATAAAATATCTTTCCTTATATGAAAAATATTTCGAGTCCACAAAGAAATTGTTTAACAATTGAATGCTCAGAATCACGTCAAAGTGAAAGTTACAAACTACACCACCTTTTTTTCGACATGAAAGTGTAGCAGCAGTAGCTTCACATTCTAAAATTTATTTATCTTTTTATTTAACTGTAAAGATGATAAATACTTATATTTTACGTTGTCTATTTCTTATTTTTATAAATATGTTTAAAAACATAATATATGTATAATTTTGAGTTCTTTTTATATTTTTGTTGAAAAAAGTTATATTTTTTGCTGTTTATTTTTATGTTAAGAAATATTTTTAAAATTGATGCAGATTAATGTGTGGTAAAGCTGTAAATCTATGTAATTGAACTCTGTTCTCTAACACTGCATACTCATTATCGCGGGAATATAATTGTTTTAAAAATTCCCTACTGTGTGGCACGCTGAATCATAGTTGGTAGAATGGTTTTTGACACGCCACAGCTAAAACGTTGCTGACCTCTGGTCCATAGGCATGAAACTATTCGAAGCCGAGCCGCCTAAAATTCGAGTTAAAGCTTCAAAAAAAAGTTAGAATTTAATAATTGATGTACACACAAAAAGCCAAAATGACAACTAAAAAGGAAAAGGAAAAAGGCCTATTGGTTGCTGAATATCTATGATGTGATGTTAGGTTAAAATAAAGGTAAACTCTTGTTACCTGTTAAAGAAGGCGTCAGTACCATACAGAATGATTCTCAACCACCGGTCCATATATGAATAAAATGGTATCGGGCCACTCTAGGAGTATTAAATTATTTCCATTTTGATTACTGGGGTGTATTTTTCTAGTGTTTGTTTGACTTCCCATGGTAATCATTTTGTGTTTCATGTAAAATCACTTTATATTCATTTTTTGGAGTAACTGAATTTTATTCTGAAGGAATGTTTAAATACGATTAAATTATTGCATCAAAACTATTTAAAATATAAGCAACTTCCCATCCTCAGCAGCCACAGTAAAATTATCAAAACCGTCCACGGGGATAAAAAGGTTGGGAAGCCCTTCTATACAGTATTACGTCGCGGACCGAATTATTTTACGTACTTCATGAAGTTCATTTGGCTATTGGACACGGAAGACGTGATACAATTCTGAAAAAACTTTCAACCAAATACAAACACGTTATATGTTAATGATTATGAACTGTATAGCCACCTTTATGAACCTTGCCAGAAAAAAACAGAAAAGTTATTTAAAAAAAGGCATTGTTGTGAATGCCAATATATATTTTTTTCTGTGTGAATGCAAGTATATTGGCACTTGTAACGAGTGGGAAAGATGGTTTCTATTGATTTGAAACTTTTGAAGGAATTTGAAAACAAGTATGTGCGAAATCAGAATTTACTTTGTTCTCTAAGAACTTGCTTAGAATCTAAGATATTCTTGACCATGAAATTCCTCTTCTGTCAATTGCAATTGCTCCTTCCAATGGAAGCGGTGAATGATTCATCAAATGTATGTGTAAAACAAAGTACCAAAATAAGAATGGTCTTTGCATAGAAAATGTATCGAAATGTAATTTTTTAAAAATATCTTTCATGCCTACCATGTAGCAATCAGTGGGTTAATTTTTAAGTTCTTATTTTTTATTTGAAAATTTTGTTTTTCTTAATAAAAGGAAGACATAAATTTTTTTCTTGATACAACTTTATTTTTCCTTTACGTATTTTGAATAATTTTTTAATGGCACTCTCATTATTTGTCAGAATAACCTTTGTATTTTTTAGAAATGTACGTCATTGATATAATAGCCTTATCATGACCTTATTTCATACTTTGTCTAAACAGCTTTGGTCATTCTATAGAATGCCTAGACAAAGTATGAAATAATTCTCTTATTTCATACTTTGCCTTATACCATACTTTTTTGGCTGTTAGGCATTCTATAGAATGCGAGCATTTCCTACTTTGCCCCGTAACATATATATCTTATTCCAATTTTCAATTGTTAATAAAATACTTTCTATTCATTCATTCAAAGTAGGAATTGATTTAATTTTTTTATAATACTTATATTCCTCTTTTCTGTGGGTATCGCTTACATAAAAATTAAATAATATAAAAGATAGCCTATATGGGAAAACACTGTCTCCAAAAATAAAAAAAAATGTTATCAGTGCTAGATTTAAGAAGCACGGTTTTCTTAATTGCCATTGTTTTTCTAAAAACATGATAATAATATAAATATGCTGCTACAAAGTACATTTAAAAGAAAATCTTTAGAAAAGAAAATCAGATTTAAAAAGAACCAGCGATATTGTTTTCTTATCATTAAAAAAATAAATATATTATTTACAGGAACAAACATTTTGTAGTTTACACGAATATCTGTTATTTGAGACATATTTAGGGAATCTTTTCACCTATCATAATATATGTTAATGATTAAATATGTATATTACTTTTTAACTATGCTTAGCTATTAAAACAGGTTGTTTTTAATAAAGTAGCTAATTTTAAGGAGGAAAAAAAAACGATAGCTACAGCAATTTACGAGATAATAATAGTAATTTAAGAAATTGTTCAAAGTAGCATCCAAAAGTGTTATAACAATAGATTGACAAAGTGATTGAAATGCTGTGGTGAGACAATTAACCCTTCGAGTACCAGACTGCGCTTTTTCTAGTACCCCACAAATTCAGATTTGTAGCGATGCTGACCTTGACGATACGACGCCCTTTTCATTCTTCCTTTTGACTTACAGGCGTACGTTCGTCCATGTTTCGTTTCGCTTTCAAAGTTTGTATCAGAATTTTTATTTTTACTTTTTCTTGCCAATATGACATCGTCATTGGATTTCAACGGAAGTGACACTATAAGAGAATATTTGCCGGAAACCTATGAGTATGACTGTGGATAATACGGATTTATCTGTTTGCATGGAAGAAGATGAAGAAATGGAACGAAAATATCAATGCATTTATGCAACGCATGTGGAGAAGCTTTTTGTGTGTGTTCCAAGAAACATTTCCAGAAATTCCACAAAGATTTGTAATTTTAATTCTGATTTTCCTATTTTTTTCAAATTTTGTCAACCAGGCATTTTGTAAATTATCTTTTATAATATCATGCAATCCCAATTAAAGTAAATCTACCTTATAATGATTCCTGTGTTGGTTACACTGGTTGTGCACCTAAATAAGCTATATATCTACAGGAGGTTTCAATGGAATTTTGCCCTTCACATAACTGTATCCACTAGTGGTACGCAAGTGGTTAAGTTTAATAATTGTAATTAAGCAAAAATGACAAACACTAATTATTGTTTTTATATTAGGTAAAAGCGAAACGGGCTGTGGTAGCCAAGTGGTCAAGATATTGGATCATGGCAGGCATGTCATGAGTTCGAGCACAGTACCACTTAAGACCCGCCGTGCAGGGCAGCGATGCACGTTAAATCCGTCGAGAGCTCAAACGTCCTCCCGTTGGTGTGGTAGTTAGGAGAGAGGGTGCCAGCTGAGGTGTCATCCACGTCACTTGATCATGGTTCAAAATTACGTGGTCTGTCTCCAAAAGCCCTAGTGTAGCTGAACAGTGGGACGTTAATATTCACTCACTCACTGCGGTAAAAGCGAAGCATTTTGTCCATTTTCGAATGTAAAATTGACTAATGAAGATGACCGTAATGATAATTACTATGCATTATTAATAAATAATTTTTTTCATATTTACTGTTAGTAAGATTACAATATATATATTAAAATGTTTTAAGAATATTGTTACAAGAAAAAAATTTGTAAATGTAGTTGCTTTGACAAAAATTGAAGAATAAATTACATAGTTTCAAAACATTGTGCTTTTATGTGTAAAATACTTTTATATTACTAAAATGTTGCCTATATATATGGCTAAATTCTCTGTAAATTTATTGAACTAAGAATTTTGAAATACATGAATTTGGAGTGGGTTTATTCATATTTTATTATTTCAGAGTACAGATATTTTAAGAAAAAACACCCGTTATTATTTCATTTGATCGTTATTCTGAAGATAATGGGAATTTTTCAAAAATGCTAGTTCAATCTCGGAAAAAAAATCCTAACTATACGTAGGCAAGATATTTTTATTATGAAAATGTTATGAAAATACGACATTCTTTTTTATTTTTTGCCAAAAATTCCATTAAAAAATATTTTTATCCAATTATGTTCTTAAAATTTTTTTATAACTATATTCTAATTAAAAAGAGACTTAATTATCAAAAGAAAAAATATTCATTTAGTCACTTCTTAAAAGTTATGGTTCCGAACGTAGTCGTTCATCTAAAACAGTTGAAAAATATGCAGCCATAGGCAATAGAAAATTAGCATATGTGGGGAGCATGAACAAAATAAGATATATTCAGACACTTTTGGCTTATTTGAAATTGTAATTAATGTCAAAACATAATTAACTTAATGTCTGAAATACAGCTTTTATTTTAATATGGTTCTGACATAAATATTTCACACATTGTAATTTGTTCTTTAATAATTTAGCTTTTCCCTCCATGCGTACAGTTTGTTCAGCATTCAATAAAAATAGTTTATTTAAACTAATACCTTTTCCACATTTCCATGCATAGAGGAAAGAAAAATGTTGATATTAATTTATAAAATTTTTCCCTTAGTTATGTCTGGAAAAGGGGGAAAAAGAGAATCATTATTTGCTTACAAATTAATTAACCATGCTACTT
>BMAV01026861.1:0-10249 GCA_019973955.1 Trichonephila inaurata madagascariensis
TTTATTTTAAAAAAGGTTAAAAATTAAGTTTAAAAGTGATTTTTTTTATTAAAGGAAAATTCCATTTTTTAAGGTTAATATTTGTTGTTTTGAAGGGAAATTTTTTTTAAAATTAAAAAGATTTTTTTTTTTTAAGGAAAAAAATTGTTAAAATTTGGAATTTTAGAAGGAAATTTTTGTAAGTTTTTATCTATTGTTTTTTAATTTCTCTTTTTTTTACCTTTATTAATTTCTACAATTTTTTAAAGATTATAAGGCTTAATTCCAATTTATAATGTGGTGTGTGCTTCGAAATTACTCTTTTAAGAAAATGTAATCGAAATATTTTTTCTTGTATTAGTACTGATTTACATTTTGTGTAGCAATAAAACCAAATATAATCTTTTTTTTTCCAAAGATTTAATTTAACCCCAATTACTGAGCTTCTTTTGGCCCCATTAATAAGTTTAATGCTTTTTTTTTAGAAAAGTATTTTATCGCTTAATTGTTTTGATAATAATTGAAACCTTTCTTTTGGGCAGCACAGTATTTTAGAAAATCAAAAATTTTCTTGCTGAACATTTGATGTTGAATAATAAATGCTTTTATCATTTTTTCTTATTTATTCTAATTAAACTCCTTTTTTTTTGTTTTAAATTTCGATAATTTTCACCATCTTAAACGAAAAAGGTTTTTCAGTAGTTTTGATTGATAAAAGTTTGAAAACAATTTTCACTTCCTTTTTGTTGTAATTTTTTTAGATGTTAACGTAAATAAATTGAAATTTTAGAATATCGCCTCCATTATATTTGTTTATGCTTTTGTATTAAAAATATTTACACGCTTGTATTTTTCGGCGCATCAGATTTCGGACAAAAATTCCAAAAAAATTCGGAGCTAGAACTCGTATAGTAGTCAAAAGAACCAAATTTCGTTATATATTTAGATGAGGTTGCATAGTTTTTTTTTTTATTTTTTTTAAAAAAATAAAACAATAAAAAAAACAGCATTGATTTTTAATGAATTTTTACTAAATGTTTTTTTATAAAAAGTTTAAGCCTGAACTGTTTTAAATGAATGTATTCCTAATAGAAATAAATATAATTTCAAAATTGTTTGAAATCAAAGCTTTTTATTCGATGTAAAAATTCTGGAACTAATGGAACTATTAAAAAATTAGATCTTTTTTTTCTAAATCAAACAATTGATGATTTTTAATTTCTACGATAAAAATAAATTTCCTGTAGATTTAGTTTGAACCTTAACATAAGAACATTTATGACTGGATAATTTAAGGAACTTGGTAAAAATAGTTTCATTAAAGCAAATGTGGAGATGACCTTATAATTCAGAATTAAATAATGAAATATTAATTGTAAATCAATTGGTAAAGTTAAGAGGCAGCAGTTGTCGATAACATTTAAAAATGAATAGTCTGTAGAGTTATTTATTTCTTGTGTGTGTTGCTCTCAAGATGATAAGCACTCCACCAAATTGATTAAGATACTACTGACAATTTATAAATATAATTACTTTTTAAAAATAAAATTGTGCTTGTTAATTGGAGTTTTTCTAGTTGGTATATATTCTGAAATATGTCCTAGTAAAATGTCCTAACTGTAGTTTTAAAATTATATGCATTATTTAATGCTTATTCAACCTGAAGTAGCTTCTATTTTAGTAAATAAATTTTCATTACCAAAACTTTTTTTTTTAAGTTGATTAGGAGCACCAATGGACTTAGGGCAGCGGTTCTCAAATTTTTGATCCCCTCCCCCTTTTCTGTATCAGTATGGCATCGCGGAACCGCAAGATTTTGAACATCCCTCCCCAACTTAATATTCTTGATCAAAATACAAGTTCTAGTAAAGTTTTTATCTTTGGGGTCTATTTACTAATCTAGTCTACTATGGTCTGTAAAAGAGGGAAATCTCAACGTTACATGAGAAAATCCGCGGAACCTCTAGAAAAGCGCTGCGACCCCAGTCCGCGGACATTTAAAAACCGCTGACGAAGATTAAATTTTTAACTAAAATTGCCAAATTATAACCGCACTTTTAACAAAAATAACCAAAGTACGGTTTCCCTTATACCTGGTATAAAAATGAGATCTTTAAAAATAAAGAAAAGTTGAGCACAAAACAAATTAGACTTCTGAATAGATCGAAATACTGTTTATTTAAAAGAAACGACATTCTTTATGAACTTAAAGGTTTGTAGCTCTACAATTATACTATTTTTATCTAAATCTTGGAATTTAATTGAATAAAAAACTTCAAAACATGGGATTTCCCGTGCTTTCTTTTATAGTAAAAAGAGGGGGTGGGTTTTAAGGCGAATTACCCAGAAATTTTAAAACACGAAAATTTAGGTCGCGTAACCGGGGACTTATTAAATTATTTACGGGGGGGGTATTAAATTTAAAATTTTAAAACAATAATTTAATTAAAAAAAAAGTTAAATTAAATTTGGGGGGTGAGGGACCTAGCATATCTAAAATTCTTAAAGCACTCCTTCAAGGTTACACTCAGTATTGTTAACTGTGCTATATTAAAATTAGTTTTTAAAATATTGTGGGAAAGAGATAAAAATAGTTTCGATTTTACTTCAGGTAAAAATAAAAGAAATATTTTTTCATCATAATTTTTATTTGATTTTTTTAAGATAAAATATATAAATGCCACGTATCATTAAAAACTGGCCTGAAAAAATTTTTATTTAAGTCGTATTAGGTTTTTTTTTTTTCATAACCGGGTGAGCTATGCCGTATTAATGATACGGGGCCTCCACGCTACAAGGGCTCCAACATGTGTTATCATTGGGATATTATGTATAGTAAAATGTTTAGAGGTTCCAAAAAAAGGACGTCTAAGAAATTTTGATTCAAGGCCCACACAGGACTAGCTATGCCAATGGTCAGGACATGCTGGTTTCCTTTAGTATAAACTACTTTCTACTGCTTTTCGATATATTATGCTACATTGTATGGTCCATAAAGAAAGAATTATAATCAATGAGCTTACAGACACTAAAAACTCGTACATTTAAAGATTAATCAGTTTTATTAATGGATAATAACATTTCTGAAAAACTTTTCTCTCTTTTAGTTTACAAATATTCTATAAATCTCTTCTTTAATGAATATTTTTTTTAATCCCTCACACCGTTTTGACACACAAAAGCCCCGGCGTCAAAACCTTTTTTTTTTGAGGACACATTCTGACAAAGCATTTTATTTCCGTGGCCAGCCTTCCCTCGTTAACGATGGTGCTAATGGCCATGGGAATTGTAAAATAAGGTCAACGGTTGAAGAAGGTAAACACACACGGGACGAAAGTTGAGTACAAAGTAACAGTAGGGGAAGTAGGTGCCTTATGTTGTTTTTTGCGGGCACCGTGCCAGGAGACCTTGAATCATTACGCGAGATGATTTTCATTGAAGGCAGCAGCGCCAGGGGGACATGGCAGACGGTGTAAAGGTAGATAAATTGGAGACAAAGGGATAGGTTTACGGATAGGTAAGAGAGGGGGGAAGGACAACTGGGTGTTTTGATTTGTTTTTCAACTTTCAGAATGTAATTAAAGTATTTGTATCAGTATCATGGGCAGCCATCAAAAAAGGGAAATTGTGGCAACCTGTTGATATATTTCTTGTTATTTATCTATTCTTTTTCTAAGATTCGAGAACTTGCTATGGGGATGGGGGCAGGGGTGTTTGTTATTTGGAACAGGGGTGGGCAATTGTTTTGTCAAGAGTGCCAGTGGCGTAACGTACATCTCCGCATCTCGGGGGGAGGGGGAGACAGGATTCTAGGAGGCCCAAATCCTGACTGACGCCAATTACGTAGTTAAGCAATTGAGGCCCCAAACCTGACTTTGCAGGGGCAGTGGTGTAACGTGGGCCTTCGCCGCCTGGGGCCGACCGGAAATTTGTCACCTCTCTATTTTATTTATTAGTCAAGAAAATTAGTAAAAGTAAAAAAAAGCAGCTTTAAATTTTTAGTGGGTTTTTTTTCAGAGCAAAATCTTTTATACAATTGTAAATATCAATATAATGTCATGTTCATATTGCCAGAATAGCTAAATTTGTTAACCTTAACGTGGACATAGAAGATTTGAGGTAATTTTTGATTAATCTTAGCTTAGAGAAGCCTCTCTCGCAACTGGCACTACTAATGGCAGATGTTAAAAAAATTCTCAACATCATGACAATGTTTCAATCATTGACTTCACACTGTACCGGTTGTCAGATGCCTAAGTAACATAAAAACGAATGTGATTGCATATCGACTAATAAACTTCCTGCTTCTGTGCGTGTTAAAGCTTTCACTCGTTTCCGTTAGTTTCGTTGCGCGAGCGCGATTTAGAGTTTGAAATATTTTTTGAATTTAAATATTGTGGTGCTTGCCGCCGCCCGGGGCCATGGCCCCCTCTGTAGCCCCCCACGCTACGTTACTGTTGAGGGCTTTATTGTGGAAGGGCAGGATACCGAAAGGCCACACTTTTTTTTTAAATGATTACTTTCATTATTTGACTTTGCATCTCAAAAAAGCACTAAATTGTACCATAAATATCAATAAAGTTAAATAATTAATATCTGCTTTATTCATAATTTGTTTATTGGGTTCTAATTTCTTATAATCTATTGTTGTAAGCACAGTTTAATTTTAGAATCAGTTTAATGAGACCAATGTAGCCTATCACACTTTCTACAATTTTTTTGAATATCTGGAGTGAGATTGCTTGTTGAAATACTCAACACAGCCTGCAAATGAATGTCAGCCAACTTCTTTCTATAGTTATTCTTGTTTATTTTCACGCAAGAAAAAGTTTGCTCACAAAAAAAGTCGTCCCAAGTACAGAGAACATTTTCTCTACATTTGGTTTTCTGACTGTCTTGGCGGGCTCAAATCTAGAACTATCACCAGGGGCGTAGCTACCGCCGTATCAATGATACGGGGCCCCAATATTTGCAAACAAAGAATCGTGAAATGATAAGGGGCCTCGAAAAAGAGCCCCAATGGAATTTTGATACAATTCCCACTAAAGACTAGCTTCCCCAGTGACTATCACATCGTAGGCACAAACTGTTGTTTCATTTTATTGTGTGTGCGAAAAGTTTTATTTATTATATTTCATATCATATAATAAATAAACAAACTTGTGTTATTTCAAAGCGGACTATTTTATTGCATATATGGACCACTGTAGGCAGTAGGACAAGATCTTTAGTTTATGGTCGGAGTTTGTGCAATTGAGTCCTGGTGCGATTAAAAAACCGACTTGTAGAAGGACTGATTCTCGTTAAATCTATCGAGGCTCTAAGTCCCTAACTTTGATATGATATGGAATTTTGGAGAATGCAATGCCAACTCTGATATCGTCCTCATCACTTGACCTTGGCTCAGAATTGTTAGGTCCGTCGGCTAGTAGCCCTCATGTTGTATTGTAGTGTGACGTTATACACAGAGCTCTGGCACTCTTAAAATTATTCTTTGTGCTATTATTCCTCTTCGAACTTGTTTCAGCACATTTTTCCCTATAATTATGATTTATCTTATTGAATCAATCACCAGATCTTTGATTTGAACATATTTCATGTTCATTGATAATCGTTGAGACTATTCTAATATGTCGATTAAATAATTTACCAGTTGGAAGTAATTGACAAAAAAAAAAAATCATGTGGCAAAGGTTTAAAGAAATAAATGTTTCTTTTAGTAGTATTTTTCAAACTGGAAATAAATCAGCGTCTTGTTACTGTTATTCAATTCCTACTCTTAGCTCGCTTATATTTATTTATTTATTCATCTTGGTGGAACTTTCAATCGTTAATTAAATACATTTTAAAGCGCTCCATTGAGCTGAAATTTTATATACATGATTATTTTGGAAGACAATAAAATAATTTAATTATAATTAAAAAACTAATTGATTAAACTAATTATTTAAAGAATTATACAAATACACAGCCACGATGGCGACGGGTTAAAACTTGAAAAGGTTTTTTTCTCATGTTTTGAAGCATTCAATTGAACTGAAATTTTATATACGCGTTTTGTTTTGGATAGGACAATACGATACTTAATGAAAATTTAAAATTAATTACCCACTTAATGTTGTGATTCTGTCCTATGTATATACATATTTATATTAATTGTAACTATTGAATAAAAAGTAGCTAAAATAATATTTTTCTTTGTTGATCTAAGTAGGAATTGACTTAATTTATTTTTTTTTATATTACTTGTTTGTTCTTAATGTTTAAGTAGTACGTCAGTCTGAATTGAAGGAATTATATTTAGGAAGGAAAGTTAAAGTTACATTCACAGAGAGAGAACATTTTCTGAAAAGAACAACTTGCTTTTAGTTTTTAAAATTATTTTTCTTATGTGGTCAAAGAAGCTTTGCATTCGTTTCCATGAATGGAACATCTTCAAAGAACTTTAAATAAATTCACACAATATCCAGAATTGAATTTATCGCCAGTTGTAGTTTTTGATAAAATTATAATTTTTGTTCAAATGATGCTCTTATGTTGCTGGTCCCAAAAATTATATAATTAAATTAGAATGCTTACTAAAAAGGAGAATACTTGATATTTTTTTATGTAAATTACCATTTTCATACTTCGAACCCGTGTCTTCTCCATTTTAAACCTCTTATCAGGTATTAAGATACATAGTCTTTTAATTTTTCAGAACATGATGTTTTACCATATATGTAGATGCAAATAACGCGCATGCTCTGCTGTTTCAGGTAAAGTCTTATGTGATAGTATGCACCTGTTGCTTTTGTTTTGTTGTTACTTTGCGTACTAGAGCTATAAAATTATTCCGGTTCCGAAATCGAAGCTTTTCGATTCTTTGTAGACAACCTTGTGTTCTTATTAAAAAATAAATAGTCGTCTGGCGCCCAACTACCGGAACTCTAGTACGGATCAATATACACCTATATTTGTCCTAGGTGAAAAGATGGGAAAAAGTTTCTTTCGCGTACTTTAACAAAGGTTGTTACTATAGCTGTAGAACTGTCGTCTGTTTCCGCCTGTACTTGGCGACTGACGAAAACCAATAAAATGCTTGTTAAGAAAGACATCTTTCTTTTTCTCTGGCTAGCCGGAAGTTAAATTTTTTCACCCGAGAGTTTTCCAAAATTCTGGAGTTTTGTTTAGCTGCGTTCCCTTCAATTGTTCTCCTTTCTTTTTCCTTTTTTCGTGGGTTTTAAATTTTCTTTTCAAAACTTTGAGATGGGAATGCTATTTGTAAAGAATATTTGAAGAACCCTAGGATTTGGCATAAAATTTGCTTTTTTTAACACAAAAAAATAAGATCGAAATTTAAGGGTGTGTGTTATAAGCCGGGTATAAGAATGATAGTTTTAAAAATAAAAAAAAGAGGCAGAGCATAAAAAAAAAATACTTCTATATATGTCGAAATACCGTTTATTTAAAATAAATGACATACCTTATGAACCTAGAGTTGTAGTTCCAGAAGTATACCAATTTTTCAAAAGTCTGGGATTGATTGATTGAATATTAACGTCGCACTGTTCAGCTACACGAGGGCTTTTGGCGACGAACCATGTAATTTTGAACCAATGTCAAATGACGTGGATGACACCTGAGCTAGCACCCCCTCTCCTAACTACCACACCACACCAATCAAAAGTCTGGGATAATACCTCGAATAAATGACTTCAAAACAAAGAACATTACACGTGTACATTTCATGTTCTTCATAACAAGTAATATAAAAAGAAAATTTAGTTTATTCCTACTTAGATCAACAAAGAAAAATTTTATTTTAGTTACTTTTTATTAAATAAGTACAATTAATAAAAATATGCATAAACATATGACAGAATCTCAATATTAAGTGGAAAAAATAGAAAGTTTTTTTCTTGCAGTTTTCTATTTTACTTTCTATACATGGTGTTAGACAAATATTTTTGTTTGTTACTATTTATTCATTCATAAATCACATTGTCAGAAATTAGGCCGTCCTAGGTTGGATTCGAACCTACGACCTTTGTATTAGAAATCCAACGTGCTTTCTATTGCGCTACAGGGACACAACGAATGATTTTCCTTTTTATATATGGTGTTGGATTATTATTTTTGTTTCTTACTATTTATTCATTAATTAAATTTAATTAATGAATTAATTTTTTAAAAAAAAACTGTATTAACATCAAGTGTTATCCACCACAAGTTAAAAAAATATTTGAACTTCAGTAGATGAATAAAAAATATTTTATTAAAACGATTGAAAATTTAAAAAGGTATATATATATTTTAATATAAAATATTTTTTTTTATATATATATATAGGAAAAAAAACTAAAAGTAGAATTGAAAAAATGGGGTCCCGTTATTCAACAAATCGTCTGTCTAATTATAACTGCGTAACTCCATCTGGGATGCTAATTTGATACAGTGGGCAGGCCCCGTTTTGTTTTTTTTTTCGAAGATAGGCGGTAATATTACAATATGGTTTACTTTGATATTTTTATCGTGTGATAAATAATTTATATATCTGGAAGTGTAATACATTAATATTACTTTCTGTTGTATTTATTTTATGTTAAAATCTTGCCACCACCTCTCCCTTCGAAATCTAGTTTTATTATGAAATAAAAAGAAAGAGTTATTACACTGATCGAAGGAATAAATTAAAAGCGGAGCGTGCGCACTGAGGCATGGCGTAGACAAAACAAGAGGGAAATATTTGCTTCACCGCTGCTTGGCGCGATTAAGGAATCACCCAAAAGCGCTTGGCGCGTTGCACCTATATCAAATCAGTTACACCGCTGGAGTTATGCAGTCTGATAATTAGGCCGACGAAATATACCTAAACGTTAAAAAATGCAGCTTGAAAGTACAGGTGAGCATTATATATGTATGCGCCGAATTTTACGATACTTAATTACTCATGGAAGTATTTTAAATATTTGTAATTTAAAAATAACTCAATAAAGTTAAGATATACTGAATTTTTTTTAAAAATAGTTATCATTTATGTTTTTATTCAATTTAATATTCGCATAGTTTAAAAGGAAACTTTCTGCGCATTGAATTTTCCTTTCAAAAATGAGAAACCCGATCTCATACCAGTCGCTCGTAACGATTTAAATTTGAAATAAAACAAGTAAAATCATCTCACACTTTAATAATTAACATAGGGAAAAGAGAGACAAATGCATGAATACACATTTTTCTGTCAATTTTTTTAGTGTTTAAACCTCTTGACAAAGACTTGGTATTGCATGCAATGATTCATGCAAGAATCTGCATGAATTCCTTCCTAGGAGTCATTGTCCTGAGCGGTTTAGAAACATCTCTGGGTCGTGGAAGACAATACAGCGCGCGGTAAAGGTCCTTCAGAGAGAGGCACAAGGCCGCGTCGGAGTGTCTTTCTCGCGTTCAGTGTGTCTCGCCCTTCCTGATTATAAAAAAGTAACACACTCAGCTCAAATTCATTTGGAGGTGGGTCAAAGATTTACTTATTTTCTACCTACCTGAGTTGGTATATGACCCACATCAAACATATAGTTTCCCAACCAGGGTTAGTTTCAATAAAAAAAAAAGAAGCAAAATTTGCCGAGACTTTTTTATCTCTTTTTGTTGAGATTGCTTAAGGAAATTGCTGATGGCGTTTCTTTTTTCTTCTCTCTTTTTCGTGTTTGATTTTGTATGAAAAATAAAATAATTAATTATTGATTTAAATTTTTTAATAATTTTTAATGCCTTGTATTTTTAAACCAGAGTCGGGTAATTATTTTTGCTCGAGGGCCGCATTATGGAGGCGTAGGATATCGGTGGGCAGCATATTTTAAAAATGATTGCGTTCAGAAACGGTAAACTTCGTATCATCTATATCTGCAATCATTTCATTTTAGAATCTGTTTAGTGAGACAAATGTACCTACCACATTTTCTACAATTCTTTTGAAATCAGTAAGTTCTCATCTCAGCGTGCAATTAAGTCAATAACAGCTAACTTGCATCTATATTTATTTTTGTTGATCTTCATGCACAAGAAAAACATTTCTCGCAAATATATGTCTATCTAAACATAGAGAACATTTTCCTGCAAATTTTTTCTTACACATAGAAATTTTTCTCTCTTGGCGTGCTGCATGGCACGTGGGCACTATTTGCCCACCCCTGTTTGAAACTAAAGTTTGAGATGACCCCTAATCAACAAACGTTATCCTAACTGTTATTAAGTTCCTATATTACTCAACTCAAATTTATTTTTAAAAATTTTT
>BMAV01026862.1:0-17974 GCA_019973955.1 Trichonephila inaurata madagascariensis
TTCAAAAAAGGAATGTTTCTTTCAAAATAATAGTATTTCGTTCTATGTAGGTGTCTAATTTTTTTTTTGTGTGTGTGTTCATCTTTTATTTATTTTTAAAGCTCACATTTCTAAAACCGGCATATAACGCGAACCCGCAAATTTCCATCTCACTTTTTGTGTTAAAAAAATGCGCGTTATACACCAGATTTTACGGTATATCATTATGGATAGAAATTCTTTCAACTTACATTCAGCGATCCATCCTATATGCAAAAAGCCGTCATTAATCTGGAATCTTTTAAACCAGACATCAATTAATCCAGACAGCCATTAAAAATCATAACTATAAAACTCAACCATCAGCATCTAATTAGTTTTCCTATCTAACACATCTATAAATAATGCATTGATTTCAACTCTTCCTGTACTATTACTTGCCACTTTGTTTTACTTTTTCAAAGTGCATGTTATTTTTATTAATCTGTGTTAAGTGCACTAAGTGTGTGATGCATTATGTACGCGATAGATCAGATAATATACAGAGAAAGTCAGCAATAAAATCTGAAAGGCGAATTTCTGAACATTTCGGGCTAAATGTAGTCGCGCGTTGCCCTTTGGATTGTGGCCGCTGATAATCTCTAAGGGTAAGGAGCAGAACGATGCCCAAAATCCCCGAGGTAAAGCGCTGACTGGTCATTATAACAGCAATGCGTAATAAGGAGGGTACAGGAGTGGAAACTATAATATTCATTATAAAAACTAATAGGACGATGCATAAAGCAACAACAAAATAACCTATCTGAGCTGCGTCACCAGACTAATTCCTGTTTTTGCAGCGTAACAGTCAGAATAGTATTTTGTCTGTAAAGACAATGCTGTGCTATTCAGTTGCCTCCAGTTCAGTTCACTGATTTGTAGTATAATTTCACTTCACACTTCAATTCAATACGACGATTATTGACGGATTTCATAATTTTGGAACGCTGCTAAGAAACGTAGATGACATCTGAATCACTGTTTATCTTTCCAAACTTCCACACCACGCCAAAATGAGGTCATTCAGGCTGAATAGGTTTTATGTGGTGATTTTACAGTATCGCCAGAACACAAACATCCGGCAGTTAAAGAGTCAGTGCATACACAAATGCCTATGATTTTGAGATAAAGGTAACTACAGCAATGGACATCTTGCGCACTTTAAACAGTGCTGAAAATGACATCTAACTGTTCCTGTGGACAGTAACTGTGCAACAGACCATGTTTGTCATGATATGGTTTCCGATGAAGAGCTAAATGATCCATCACTGCCATGTACACTACTGTGTGCATCACATACAATAATGTGAGGTGGTTGTGCAATCTTTGCTATCGGTCATTTGTTCCCTCCTGCTATAGATTATTATCTCTGTTGCTTGGACGGCATCTTCCTTAAAATATTATTTCCTAATAGTATAGCATTTTTCATTGTGGTACATGCAGAGAAAAGTTCATGTATTGTGGAAGTTTCCTGATCGATGCTACATTTTTGATCACAATCAGTATATTTAAAAGTTATTTACACTCACAGAATGTTTTTTAAATATTGATGTCATAAACTATAATAGTTCAACTCAAAAATCTTCACTTAGTTAAACATAACTTTTCAAAAATTTTGGAATTTAATTAACAAAAAAAGGAGAAAATTAAAAATATTAAACATTGCATAAAATTTATTTTTGAGCATCTAGTAAATTAATTTTTTTTCTTTTTTTGTAATTTTAATTAGATAATAAGCTCAAACACATAAAATATTTAAAATTAAGAACGAATAAAAGTGTTTTTAACGGCAATTAAATGCAATATTTAAATAAAAGAAATATCGTCATATAATTATGATAAAATTCAAACTATTAAGCAGCATAACTTCGGTAAAAACATTGTTTAAATTAAAATGAAATGAATGGGAATACAATTTTATAAAAAATAACAGGAACTTAGATAAAATGTGTAATTAAAAAAATTGCCTTCTTATCCTTTCTTCTAGAGTCTGTGTAACAATAAACTATAAAAATAAATTTTTAAATAACCTATAAAAATTATATACATCTACATAATTTATAATTCTTTGTAGGTATCAAACATTTTACTCTTCATCACACAATTTACTTTTAACTCACATGATTTTTTTCTTCGTGGTGAATATTTACACCACATTTTTTTCATTTCTTCCCTCATGAGATGATGTGATCATGCACAAACATTTTCCCTTCTACGTTTTAAAATTGATTTTCATTTTTCCGTAAAATATTCACGGCTTCCGCATTTTTTCGTCTGAGGGAATCACCCCTCTCTGTGAACAATGCTTTTCAATTTCATTTCTTCTTCCGCAGTATTCCATCACTCATTTCACAAATATTACCTCCTCCCATTGCATCTTTTCAACCTACCCATTTTTTTAAAAATGGGCAAGAGCATCACAAGTTTAAAGGGGAAAAAACTGTAAAAGTGCCCATTGTGTGTATTCAAAGTATTTTAATAAATGAAGTACAGTAGTTAAGAAATAAAAATAAATTATATTTTAGTCAAGTACTTTTGTGCATAGAGTGTATTCAACTAAAGTATACATTTTTATGCGTTTACATTAAAATTTATTGTAAAATTTGCATATATCTCTCACAAAAAATATATTACTGTAAATCAAATAATACAGAGAAAAATTATATTTTTGTAGCAACTAATAATTTATTTTTTGTATTAGTTGAAATATTAACATCCCAAATAATATTTCGATGATTATTCAAAACGTAAATTTCTACTCAAATGAAATTTGCAACGAGTTTCAATAGTTGTAATTAGTCTACATTAAGTAAATAATACAAAAAAATTCATAAAAAATTTTTCATTTTTTAAAATGGTTCCATTGACCTACAACACAACTATTGCAGAAAATTTTGTTTATTTTTTATGTGCATGATACATATATCAGTCTTTCGTCTGCTGCAACAGCGTATGTTAAATTTATTAATCGATTGTTCTTACTTATATAGTAAAAGAATAAATTTCAAATAAAATTATTTTGAACTTAATCATCTTAACATATTCATAATTTAATAGAAAATTAATAACAACTCACAAAAACATATATTGAAAGACTGACTGAAATATTAAAATATATTAAATCTTTGTTTTAAGAAATAAAAAAAAATGTTTTGTTAAATCAATACTATATAAGACACTAAAAATTGTCATTCATTTAATTTTGAATTTGTTTGTTTCTAGTAATGGAAAATGTCATGACAATAAGGAGAGTTTAAAAAAATATGTTTTGAAATTAGTTTAGAAATTATATCAGTTTTGAAAAATTATTCTCAACTAATCATATAATTATGACATAATAGATTTTGTAACGATTCTAATAATAAATCAAAGGCTTAAGACTGTATTGATTTAAATATAAATAAATATATTTTTACTCTTCGTAATGGAAGTTATAAGCATTTATCAAATAATAAAAACACGCTTGTTTGACACAATGCTTTACCAGATATTGGGATTATGTGATGATGTTCGTTACAAATTATTAAATTCATATAATTTTTAAAGCCTTTTATAAGACTTTGCCATTTATTTACCAAACATCCAAACATTTCAAATATTTTAAATTGAAATATTAATGGGAAAAAGACCTGATTCGGAAACAATAATATTTAAAACGATTTTTTTAAGTTTGCATACAATGCGTAGGAAAATAATTTCTTTTAAAATGTTAATGCTTGATTATGTTGTGATTAATATAATATGAAAACTATGCTTCTGATAGAAGAGGTTCGATATATTTTTACTTAGTCACCATTTTCGAATAACAAGCGCACACACATCACACATGCTTATATTCATTCATAGTTGAATGAGAAAGACAATAGATATATAAATTACTTGGTATAAATTTGCTAGCCTTCTCATTTTAAACAATCACTGCGTACAAATGCAAATCTATTTTCCCAAAAGAATTTTGGAACATTATATAATATTATTGTATCCATTCTGATCCAAGTCCTCAATTTAATTTAATTTCAGATCGTTTGATACATATATCGAGTTTCTGCATCAGAGTAATAAAAATATTACATACAATTTAGAATTTTACTGTAACATGCTTATATATATATATATATTCATATATATATGTGTGTGTGTGTGATCGTACGTATGTATGTATTTGTCCGTGTGGGTTAGGATTAAATTTCTCAACATAATGGATTGAATGTTCTTAGAATTCATCTTTTTTCTCTAAATATTTGAAACAAACTACATATATTTAATTAAAAGTTTTACATAAAGATATTCAAATGATGATTGTTTCATAAAATGTTCTCTTCAGCACAGGTTTCACATTCCAATCAATTAGAATACGTAGGGTTTACAGTTGTAAGGATCTGTGCCATCGCACATATACGTCCTCACTAACACATATGTAGATAATAATATTTCTCGCTTTTTCTTTAATTTGTAAAGGAATACTGGTATTATCAAAAGCAAAAGTTACATGAATACGCAGATTTATTTATAAGCAAATGATTTCTCTTTAAAATTGAGAGTTTATTTACTTGATGGCATGATTTATATATATTTTTAGAACAAATGTTACGTCTATCATCCAAATGTAAGTGTAAAAAATAGGTATATTATGTTTTTATATAAAATACTGATTTAGTTACACATGATGGTTGCTTATTTTATAGTCAGAACATTCTTATCATAAGCTTTCCATACTTTTCGTATATGTTATAATGACTAAACCTTTCATGCGACTGTACAGACAAAAATTCATTCTAAAAAACAATATTAAAGAAAAACATATCTGCACCACTTTTTAACTTTTGCACTAGAATACTAAAGTAAAGAATCCTACTTTTAAACCAAATTTTAAAATAAAAACTAACTCACATTAAACACACTAGATCAATTTGTGAATGAAAAAAAATATTTGTCCGAATTTATATTGCTATGCTTAGTTTCATTATAAGCCTCTCAAGATATCGTGAATGTCCATAGATGAAAAATGTAGAAAATCTAACATTCTATTATACGGTGTTCTTTATCATCAACATTAATGTACGAAGGGAAAAACTAAGTTGCTGTGTGATGGCCTTAAACTTTAGAAAATTATATGACTTAAATATGCTTTAGCAGTGTTTCTCCGTAATGTTTCTTTCAGAAAAAAACAACTGCAATTCTTTAATTTCAATCAAATTGTCAGCAAAAGGTCAGTCTTCTTTTAAAATTTCAATCCTTAAAGTCTTGGAGACTTATATGCTTAAAATAAATATTTCCTTTTATTCAAAACCGATTTTTAAAGGATAAGTATTTGATAGATTTAAGTCAGTGTTTCTCGAACTGTGGTGCGCCCCCCTTGGGGGGCATGATAACCCTACAAGGGGGCGTGAGTATATCGGAAAGGCGAAAACAAAAGATTACTTTAAAAACAATTAATTTACAGAAAGGAAGCAAAACAAAATACATTCTGACATAATCAAAAAATACACATTCACACTGGTATAATACACTTATATATGTATCAGTACGCACGATATGTTTCATAATTAATTTAACAGTACTAAGTTAAGAACAAGTTTAAAAATTGAAGATGATCCTATGGGCATGTCATAAAATTATATACAAAATTTAATACTTATCTTGATAACTTGTACTGTTTATAATTAAAGTCGTTTTGTAGCTTTATGTCAAAGTATATTAATATTAAATTCAATACATTGTTATTGTATGGAGGGAGGAGCGATGAAAATTATGCTTGAAAGTTGGGTCGTAAGTACATAAAGTTTGAGAAGCACTGATTTAAGTAATTTATAATATACATACGTCGTAATAAATACGTGTAAATAAATAAAGTAATGCAACACAGGATTCAAACGCTTTGATAACAAATCGAAATTAAAATAATAATAATATTATTAATAAATACTTAAGTCTTAAACATGTGGATTCAACTCAAAATATTTTTTTTAAATATAATGAAAATTTAGAAGCAACAAATAAGGAAATTCTGGGATTCATTTTTAAAATTTTGGAGGTAACATATACGTGTTGGTTAACTATGTAAACATCTGGCGTAGTAGGCACTTCTTAAAGTTAATTTTTTTAACCTACATTGCAAATTTCCTGATCTTCTTATAATACTTAACCACATAAAGTTTACCTCTGCATCTATTTTAACTGAAAATATTAAATACTTCAGAAAATAAATTTTTTTCTTTAATATAAAATTATAATAGTGAAAGCCCTTTTTGTTACATATTTAAAATTTACTTGGTACTGAAAGACAAAGCAAATAATTAATCCATTGTATAAGTCATTAAAATTTGAAAAGAAATTTCTCAGACATGCATATTAATGGAATTTATTTAATACCATGTCAACAATTTTTATTAAAAATGTTCAAGAATTAATCTGTAATAAAAAATATAAATATTTTTTAAATGAAAATGTAATTTGAGACAAGATATCATACATTATAGACTTGATTAAAAGGTAAGAAAATACAATTTATTCAAATTAAGATTCTAACACTTTACTTATTTCTTCAAATGCACTATACCAATAACGAAATTGTTTTTAAAATTTATTCAGGATCTCTGAAGATATTATAGATATTTTCATAAGTTTGAAAAAGCATGCCCTCTAAAAACGAATTTAAATTTATTCCACTCTATAATTGCGAAATTATTTCCCCCCTTCCCCTTTACAATTCACAGCACATTCCACACGAGTTATAAATCATTTTGCTCTGTTTCTCAACAACATACACACCCTATTTCTCAACAAGTATTTCAAACTCCAACTTTTGATAGGTGGATAAATTTCTTTCTTCTGGGTTTCCTTTAAAAATAGAAAGAATGGTATAGGAGAGAGAAAAAATATGCCATCTCCAGTCTATGATCGGATTTGGAGAGCCTCCATCCCGTTAAGACGTGAGCTGACAACTGATGCCTCAATGGGATACTGGCTGGATACGGCCACAAAACCCGTAGCGTAGGAAAACTGACATGACTCGTCAGATGAACGGAAAGACACAAGGAGTGTGTGGAGCAAATTACATGGGAGTTGAGGGGTGGTTGTCACAAGCTTATTGTTTTCTTGTATGATTGCAATTATGGAAGGTGTCTACAAACAAAAATGTATGTCTACTTATCTTTATTTGGTGCTTATAAATACAAAGCATTAACAATAACGTACGCAGAAAAATATGGTTTTTCATTACATATATATCTTATTTGTTTTTCACTGTGTATGTAGTCACAACTTTTGTATAAATTTACACATTGATTAATATGGAGTAATATAATAGCATATACTGAATAGAAAGAATGATATTTTATTTTACAAAATAAATTTAATTTTAACTTTCCTAAGAAAAAAAGTTATAAATTGATGTTATATGCTAATTAGTAAATTATAATTATAAAAATACAAAACTCATACTTGCTTAAAAATTATTAAAATATATTATAACTAAGCGTTATTTAAATTACTGGTGGAAGTTTTCAATCGTTCTAAAGTAAATATTAGGTACCTTCTTTTTCACTTTTAACTAGCTCTTATTTACACATTAAATGACAGCAGTAAAACGGTAAATTAGGCATAGTTCTGTAAAAATAACATAATAATATTTTATATGCAAGTAAAAATTATTAAAGAGATGGTGATTTTATTCTGAATTTGTCGTCATTATGATAAATGTAATAACCGTTTCATCACGCGTCATCCAAATGCTTGTTTTTATAATAACAAAAAAGAGATAAACTCTTATTCTGATAAACTCGTTCTCTATTCATTATCAACTACACAAATGAAAACTCATAATATGAAATCCAATTTTTCAGGATTAGGAAACTATTACTTACTTTAATTTATGGATTTCTTTTTAAACATTTTTAAATGGATACTTTATCGAACAAAGGGAACTTTTTGTTGGCATTAATCTGTATACATATACGTGTATAACACGCACATACGCACGCTCGCACTCACCCACACACACACACACAATCATGCGAAACGAGATGAGTAAAGTGAACTGAATAAATCAAGTGATATGCCTTGATTAAAAATTTTTTCAAAATCATTTTACCCCGCAATTTAATCTGTCTTCTATTATGAAATTTGTGAAATTAATTCTATAAAAGGGAAGATGAACGAGTTGTCTGTGGTAGAATTCATTGAGCTTAAACAGAAATGGAAAAATTCTTCTTATGCAATGCTAAATGAAAACCCCAAAAAATTAATATCTTAAGTAAGTTACATGAAGGTAAAAGGTATAGAGGTTTTAAAAACGATAAAGTTAACTGATATCAATGAATAATTATTTAATATTTTCATTAAGAATATAAAAATTTCCAAATATTGTACTTTGAATAGCAATGAATTTTGTTACAGGGAGGAATCTTTTTTAATATTATTGGCTTTTTTTTCCATTCTCAGAAAATAATTCATGATTATTATAAGACAAATCCCAAAATAGTAGTATAAGTTGAAATGTTAATTTTTTATAAAATCTATATTTTTTTCAGAAATATCAAGTCATGTAGCTTATTATTTTATTTCTACTAAAAAAAAATTCTTCGAAAAATTGAAATTAATGATTTTCAGGTATTTTTTTGATTATTTTTTAACAATATTAGTATGTAACACATTTAAGACTCAAACATACACTCTCTAATCTTTGTTTTAAATGTAATATTTCAAGACTTTTGAAACCACATTGTCAATTTAACTTCTGTTGAAGTAGAAATTCTCAATTCTTAAATAGGTGCAATTTCATTTACCGTTAAACTTTTCATTTATATAAAAAAAATTTATTCAAAATAATTAAAAGCTATTCAGATATGTATAAAAGTATTTGATACTAAACTGTATATACCATGATTTATCTTGCTTTGAGTATTTTGGACTTTTTTTGTACTTTATTTCGTAATAAATTTTGCAATAAATATAATACATAATATAAATTTTCTTAAATCCTTATGAATTTAAAAGGTTTTTAATTACTTTTGCCACATAATTAGGGAAAAAAATAATTTTCGTTCTACTGATTCTACTTTATTGAGAAAGTTCGTGCTAAATTTAAGGAGTTGGGTGAAGCAAATAATTTAAGAATTCAAACTAGCTGCAGTTCCTAATTTTTCTGTACAAAATTTTTCTTAAAAGATCTCAGAAGAAGAGATTAGATGACAGATTTAAAGAGAAACTTTAAAAGAGAGGTTAGAGGAGAGATTAAAATAGTAACTCAGTTGAATGTATGCTGCGAGTACGAATTACCATTTCTTTTCATTAATGCAGTAGCAAAAGCAGAATTTGAAATGAAACATTCATTAATTTATATTTAAACGCTAGATAGATTTATATTGCGTGTTATTCGTTCACTATTCTTTGAAATTAGTTAACTTCTTTTCCTCACATTTGAATGTTACTTGCTTCTCTCAATTAAAAAAAGGGTTATTTTTGTTATAATTTTGAAAAGTGGTTTTTTTAACAGTTAATTTATATATAAAAAAAACGATGTATTTTTCCAGTTTTATTGTTTGCTAAATACCATTTGTCAAATCTTCAAACGTAAAAATAAAAAAATAAATAAATAAATAAAAAACCCATAACTTATTTTGCCAACTGATGATTCTTTTAATCCGAAAATGTTATAAAAAAGGAAGATAATTATTTTTTTAAACCACTTACTGCTTAGCGTTTAAAATTTTTGAAAAACAATTAGGCATATTAAAGCAGAAATCTATGAAATAATATAAGTAACAAGTGGAATTAAATAGTATGAGGACTTTTAAAATGCTACTCATTTACAAATACAGATTTTCGTATATTTCATTACCGAATGAGTTGAACTATTGACATATTCATAGTCTATAACTTCATTATTTTTAAACTACTTTTTTAAAATATATTTAAACAGATTTGTGTATTTGGTTATATTTATAGCTTTTGTATTTTCTATGAAGTTTTTTCAAGTACAATAAAACCTCTCAAAGTGCAAGATATATTTTTTTATGAAGAAAGTTGTTTGGGAAATATAGCTCTTTCAAAATCAATAATTAATGGTATAAAATATATTTCGCGCAGAATTATTTAATCTTTTGAAGATTACAAGTGCATTTCAATAATCCTAATTTTCTTTTTGAAATATCTCTTATAACGTAAGGTAATATATTTGTTCTTTTTGTGTCAAGTATACTGGCAGAATATTCATTTTAAAGTGGTATTCAATTTTAGAAAGCAAATGGTTGTTTCGATTATCAATATGAAATAATACTCTTGACAGTAATAGCTTGCTTGCGTGTATCGTTTTAAAAATGTTATTAAATTGAATCTCGTTTCTGTATTCAAGTAAAAAAAAAGGCTGAGAGAATCAACTTGATCAAAGTTATAATATA
This sequence comes from Trichonephila inaurata madagascariensis, assembly GCA_019973955.1. Lineage (NCBI taxonomy): Eukaryota > Metazoa > Arthropoda > Arachnida > Araneae > Nephilidae > Trichonephila > Trichonephila inaurata. The sequence continues at coordinate 10,419 of BMAV01026862.1, forward strand.
AGGCCCACAGTTTGCTTAAAACTTCAGTTTCAATCTGCGAAATGTGAAAATAATAAAAAAAACACCCAATAGCAATTGAATTTAAACTACTATCTTATGAAAAATCTTTCTTTATGTATTTTTAAGCAAAATTCCCATCAAATATTGCGGAATATATAGATTTTCTTCCTGTTTTAGAGCGTGTTTCAAACATTTATTTGTTTTCTTAAGCTACGCAATACAAAATTGAAAAGAATTGGTTTTAAAATAATTATCGTTATTATTAAGCAATATTTTCCTGTGAATTAATTATATAACGTGTTCGAATGAAATCTGCTGTTCTGTCCTTAGTTAAAAGTACTTAATTTTATAAATGTGATTCTTTTTAAAACATCCTATTGATTTTGTATACATATAAACATTCTAAAATTTTCTTAAGCTGATTTTTTTTTAAGAAAATTTAAAAAAAAAATTGAGGTGCTCTACATGACCCAGGTCTTAAGTGGGTTCAGGACTTGAACTCATAACTCAACAAAGATAACTACAAGTGTGATATCATGAAGTTGCCTACCGTGTGACCACTACAGTCCATCAAATTACTTTATTATTAATATTACTTATTGAAAGGAAAATATTTCTAAATTCATTCATTTTCATTTTAGAATAACTTTCATTTAGAATCTAGCTCATTTTAATATTAAATTAATTACTACATCCTACGCGTTCAACAAATATGTAATCACATTTTTTATATATTTTTGCTCTTGAAGATATTCCTAAAATGGCTTATAGACATTAAATTTAAATTCACAAGAATTAGGCGCATCTAATGAATATTCATATGGACTTTATCTTAATTCGGAGCTATATTGAATACTAATAGAAAAATGCATTAAAATAAGAAAGTTACAGCCAGCTTAGCAATTATTTATATGTAAGACTTGCATGTCAATAAGCTACTGTAACTGTCGAAAGAATGATTGCAAATATTGGAAACAGTAACTAAGAAAAGTTTTTTGTTCGGCTGATTGCGCAAATATTTTCAGGGCTGTCATAATTATAAGATTTATAATTAAACCAAAATTATATTACAATAAAATTATAAAATTAATTATAATTTAATTTTAAGTTAAATTCATTAAAATTATTTCATTAAATTAAAAATATTAATGCAATTTTACGTTCCCGTACGAATAAATATACTATTTTACTTTTTGTAAATTTAAATTTATATTTAATTAAATACTGTTTAAACGAAAAACAATATGTAGTGTTAAGAATTACTGAAAATGAATGAGAAAGTTTAAACTGACTGAAGTCACTTTTACCGTAATGCATATCAAAGCAAAGTAAGTTTATATTTTCAGATTGAATAAATCTTTGATATTGTTACAATACATTTTTATGATCTCGGATAAAAACATTTCACATTTTGGATGCTGTGTTTTTTTTAAAATTCCGTGTCATATTACTAGACTGCGTCCTCCTAATTTATTTAAGCATTAGCATTAATAATTTTACACAGTAATTATTTATATTTGCTAGATAAATGTACTAATTCATTTTATTTGATTTAACAGCATACAAATATCTACAAAATATTGCAAAATAAATATTTTAATATCATCAGACAAGTGTGAATATTTCAATTTTGTTAATCAAATATAAGCAACTAAACTACAAATTATTTATATATTATGATTATTATTATTAGTATCATCAAGGCTTATTCTTACTTAAATTTCCTTTCCCTACAGTTGATTAGTATAGACAAATTACGGGGGAAAGTTAACTGACCTGAAAACCATTTTGCAACAAGCTTGCAGTCTTAGTTCCTAAGACTTAAGAGTTGGCTGTTGGAGTTAAGAGACTCTGAGGCTGTCTAATTTTTGAACTAAATGCCTTGTTATATTTTTACATTTGTTTTGCTGCTTTAGATTTATAGCAATTTTAAATCTTATTATTGATTATATATATTAATATAAACAAAGAGAGAGAGTGAATATATAAAGAATTTGTTGAAAGAGTTTAAAACTCAAAAAAAGAATATATAAAAAGAATTAGAGAAAAATCAAAAGAAACAAAAAATAAAAACAGATCTTAACAAGACAAAATGTGCATTTTCGTACTGAAGATCGAAAGTTTGGGCAAAAACCGGTTTCATGGCTTGAATATTTCCCTTTTATGACTTGGTAACATGGAAATATACAAAACAAAAGGAAAAAAAAAAAAATTAAAATTTAAAATTTTTTAGAAGTTAACAAAGGAATTTTTCCCGAGAGAGAGAAAAATATCAAAATAATATTGGGGAAATATTGCAAAAAAGTTAAAACTTAAAATTTTTATATTTTTAATGACGATCAAAAATAGGAATTAAATTAATTCCCCAATTAAATTGTTTTTGAAATTTAAAAATTCATGAAATCCAAAACACTACTATTTACACCAAGTCTCAAATATTTTTTAAATTATATATATAAAAATTTAAATTTTTATATTTAAATTTTTTGAATAAATTTGTTTGCTATGATTTTAATCATTACTGATGGGAAAATGAAATTCAATGTTTTTAAAAAATATTTTTATAACGGGAATTTTTGCTACATTCTAATAAAAGAATCTCACTTTTAATAGCATTTAAAATAAAAGTTTAAAACTCTTTTTTAAAGGGAATGTTTTAAAAATTTTAATTTTTATTTAGGTTTTTTTTTGATTACTTTTGCAGTTTTAAAATATATATCACAGAAATAATAAATAAATAACGGAAAACTTCTAGAAGTATGATATAAAAAAAATATCCATTTAAAATACTCCCGTGTTTGCGTATGTGTCAATAAACAAATTTTTGTTTTTCTTCATGGAAAATATCTTTTCCTTATGTGATACTTTTTTAAAAAGAGTAGTTTTTTAACATGTAACGACATGAACATTTATACAAAGTATAAATGTTAAAAACGTGAAAATGTTGATAAAAAGGCTTTTTAGTCAGAAATATTTGAAGATTAAAATATGATATTGTGTGATTCTAATATGTAAAATGATATTTTGGCTAAAGTAAATAAACTTAGGCAGAGCATTTCTTGTGCATATGAATGGGCATTTTTGAGTCAAGGCCGTCTTTTGCGTAAAAAGAGAGGCTGAACTAAACTCAAAGTACATTTTCAGGGCAAAAAACAATGTTCCATTGTTCATGAAAACGGTATTAAAAAAGAATTGATACATTTGTTTATAAATAGAATGTTAAAAAATTTTAAAAAATTCAAAAGAAATTATTTTTTATTTTAACATTTAAAGCGATGGTTTTATTTTTGGGGAATGCAAAAGGGCAGGGTTTTCGAACCCTTTTTGGATAAACGGGGTCATTTTTAAAAGAAAAAAATTTTAAAGAGGGAAAAAGCGTGCCGTCAAATAATTTTTCACGGGTTTTTGGGAAAAAAATAATTAAAACTTAAAAAGGGTTACAAAAAAAAATTTTTTCTTTTTTTATTACGAAAATATACCTTTGCGCTGTTTGTTTTTAAATGTTTTTGTTATAGGGAAATTCCTTTAAAGGGATCCGGCTTACGTTCGGGAAACCCTATTTTAAAAAAACGCATAAATCGATAATTTTTTAATATCTAGTACCGGAAATTTGAATAATGTATAAAATTTTTTAAGGGCATTTTGACCCCAAAAAAAAATTATTTTAAAAAACAATATTTTGGGGAAAAAAAACTTAAAAATAACCTTTTTTTTTTTTAAAAAGTTTCCCTTTTTTACAAAAAAAGCTTTTAAAAAAAATAATATTTTGTGTGTGTGGTGTTTTTTAAAGCAAGGGGGTTTCCCCGAGAGTCCCGAACTTGGGGTTTTTGAAAAATTAATTATTTTAAAAAGTTACCCAACAAATTTAAATAATTATCATTTTTTTTTTTAAAATTTCTCCCTCTTTGGGAATAAAAAAAAGGGGGATAAAAATTTTAAGTAAAATATTTACAAAATTTTGGGGGCCTCTGGTAGAGGTTTCCGGGGCTATAAGAGAAAAATATTGTTTATAATAGAAGCATTTTTTAAAAAAAGGGGGAATATTTTGAAAATGGGTCATTCTAAGTTCATTTTTTTTACAATTTGTACTTAAATAATATTTTACTGTAATAATATTCTTTAAAAAAATTTTTTATACATTTTATAATCTAAGTGACACTTTTAAAAATCATAAATTTATCCTTTAAAAACGCTTTTGGAAAAAAAGGTTTTTAAAACAATGGATACCTTTTAAAAAATTTAAAATGACTTCTGTTGTTGCAGATTGGGTGTTTGGGGGATTTGCTACCACCCTAAACAATGATACGGGGCCCCCGCCGGGGGAAATTTCATTTACGTCTATAAAAACTCCCTTTTCTAAAAAAGGGCCCGGGGGAAAAAATTTTGATACGGGCCCCCCGGACTTTTTTAAAAGTCGATGTTTATATGACAAATAACTTATATTGGTATTGTAAGAAAGGGCCTTTAAAAAGAATGTATGCTAAATTTTAGTTGGGGTTTGGAAAGTGTGGGTTTATTTTTTACAAATGGGTTTGGGGATTTGTTTTAAAAAGCCTTTTAACAGAGATACCCAAATTCCGGGAAAATAAAAAAACACACCACTTTTTTCCAACCCCCCCTTTAAAGAAAAGATGTTTCTAGATTCACTGAATTTAAATCCCCTGTTTTTCACTTATTTTCTTGCACCCCTTTTTTTTGTTTGCTTTTATCCCTGAAAAACCCCCAAAATTTTAAACTGGAAAAAATAACCCGGGGAAAACTTTTAAAATTTTTTCGAATTTATTATCATGGTGAAAAAATTTTCTTTAAAACCAAATTTTAAACACGAAACCCAACCCCCGGAAAAACAAAAAAACAGTGTGTCCCCCCGCCTAGTGACCAAAAACACTTTATTTCACCAAAGGGGAAACCTCCCCAACTTAGGGTTTTTTAAAAGTGAATTTTTAAAATTCTTTTTTCCACTGTGGGCCACTGAAAAGGGCTGATACTCATTTTTTAACGTATATATAAAACTTCGAAATAATTTTTCTGTTTTTTTGTAATATAAAATTTTTTGTGTTATGCATTATTTCTTTTACTGGAAAAAGATTTCTATTTTGTAAGTTAGAAAAAGGATACAAATTTAGACTACTTTTGAGTCCGTTCTTTCATACTTCAAATATTTTTACTTCGACATCAATAAAAACTCAATTTTCTATAAAATATGGTTTTGACCCAAGTGTATTAAAAAATAATGTATGTCAATTGATTATCGATTGATTAAAATATATAAGGAAATCAAATGAAGACTTTATTGAAAATATTACTTAAAAATTGCACGTTTTTTTTCCACTTTTTTAAAAAAGGACATAGTTTTCTTACTTTTGGAAAATTAGAATCTTATATTGAAGTCATTTTGGGGCAAATTCCCCAAATTCCTTGATGAAAGGCTCTAAGGCCTTGCTTATCAATTAAAACAAACGTGGCAGTAATTTACACAAACAAAAAAAAAAAATTTATCCTTTTTTTCCCGGTTTCTTTAACTGAATCTTGACAAAAAAAAACATACATTCAACTATCTTTCTATCCATATCTATCTCTATATATTCTCTATCATAATACTTCACTGGTGTGAAACTTAATAAAAAATTTTAAAAATTTAGCAAAAGTGGAAATTTCAGAAAAGGGAGGTCGGAGATCGGGGGGAACACGTAAAAGTCAGAAAAACGTCGGTATCAAATATCAGAACAAAACGTCAGAACGTGTGAGCGTACGAAAAAAGCGTGATGTGGGCGCGCGCGCTCAACAGTGTGAAATGAAGGACGGGCCAAATTCCCCTTTTCTTGCAAGTGCCAGTAGTCAGTTGTGAAATATGGCTAGGAGAAATCATCTGGATGACTTCCCCGTGGAAGAATGATGGGAAAGCTGGAGGGGGGGTGTACTGTCACCAGTGGGCTGCAGAGTTCGGAATAAACAAAAGTGTTTTTCGCCCCTTGGAAAGCTTCCAAACCACAGGTGCTGTTAAAGGTTGGTGTGGGCCCCCGGGACGCAACGGGGATGACCGATATATCATCCCCCGCGAAAAATTCGAAGCAGTCAGCAAGCCCAGAAAACCGGCACAACAGGTCGAAAAGTGTAGGGGTTTACTGTGGCCAGACGCCTTCACAAAGGGGCCTGTTCACCCCCCGCCCTGAACCGCCTCCCGTTAAAAAGATGGCCACCGAAGCCACCGTTTACAGGGGGACGAGGAAAAAACTGGAAAAGGATCAAGGGAGTCGTGCTTTACGGATGAGAGTCGGTTCATACCAGAAGCGATTCTCAACGCTTTTTGATTTGGAGAAAATCCCCCGGTTTTACCCCAGTAACATAAAGGAAAAGACACTTTCGGTGGTCCAGTTCTTGTCTGGGTTGGCATTATGCTAATGGCGGAACTGAGCTTCCCTTTTTCGACGGGGTCTGTAACCGGGGATCGTATTGTGAGGAGGTACTTCTTCCCCATCCCATTTTTTTCCGAGGTGCCATTGGCCCGATTTTACCCTTTTTATGGATGACAATGCACTGCCACATCGCACCTTGCTGTTGAGGAGCGCGGGAAAAGTAAAATATCACTCGAATGCATTCCAGCGTGCTCCCCAATTTAAATCCCATGAACATGTGGGATGCTTTGGGGAGCTTTGTCCCCCCAATCACCCGATAAACCAACAACTCAAACAGAGGGATTGAGAATGGGCACCCCTCCCCAAGAAATGTTGACCAGCTGGTTCTGGTATGCGGGACGGTGCAAAGCAACCATTGTATTGGGGGGGGTATATACCATATTGGAACTCTGTTGTTGTTCTTCCTGTTGGATAGAAACATGAGTCACGATACTTTCGTTCAATAAAGCTTGTTTTGTTTGATTCCATACCGTATGCGTTGTATTCCTTTTTCAGCGCCGATGCTTTCGTCATCCTTTTCGTACAAAAATCTCCCTCATTTCAGAATTTCTGCCTCAGATGATTTTCTTGAAGTTATGGAATAAACCCACCTTTGCTTGTTTTTCACACCATGTATTAATAATTATTCTCTACGTTAGACTGAGATTACAATGTGTTTCCTTATAGCTTCTAAATTTCACTCAGGGAAACTATCTAAGGCGTGTTTTTATCAATCTCAAACTATACTCTTTAAAACTTTTTCTTTTGGTTTTCTTTAAAAAAAATGTCTACCTTTACTTTAACTTAACCCCCCGGCCCTTGTGACTTTTTTTTAATCCTTTTGTTTCTTAATGGCAAGGGGTTTTTTGTATATCATGAGTCTTTCACAAGGGTGTCTCGTTCAAACAAGACATAAAAAATAGACGAAGTATTTGTAAAGGAAAAAATGCGGAATTTACAAATTTTCTATTTCTTTTTTAGAGAAAAGTTTTCCCTGATACTTAAGTGCAAAAAATGATGTTCAAAGATGAAAAACAGGGCTATAAGGTGGATTTTCAAGTGTTTCAAATACTTTAATTTTGTCTGCATTACGTTAACGATTATTCTTCTTTTTGGGTTAAAAAAAAACAATGCAGATGGCGTTGCCCTGTTCCATGTTGC
>BMAV01026864.1:0-65270 GCA_019973955.1 Trichonephila inaurata madagascariensis
TCCTCCATTCCATCTAGATTGTTTGATATATATTATATTTTTAAACATTTTTTTTAAATTATGCTAGGTTTAATTTCCTTCTATGCTTTAATTAGCCACTAAAACACTATTTCTATACTTCAAGTATTGCACGCGTACATTTCAGGTTTCTTCGAAAAAAAAAAGATGTCATTGTATGCCGGAATACGTGGTAATTCTATAATTATTAATTCATAAAAGTAAAGAAGAAAAAGTAAGTACTAGAAATTAAGCATAAATATTTTGTAAAAGTAATAAAACCATTTCCATTCACAAAATGGTGCTTTACCTGCATAGTTGTAACTGTGCGTAGTTACAAATTAATAAAACATTTTATTCTGAAAGTGATACTTTATTTAATATTTAAATGTAGTTCTTTTTTTATAAAATTACCATTCTCTTTTCGAAATATGAAATGTCAGAAAATATTCTAAGAATTTTTAAGAGTGTCTATATAGCAAAAAAAAAAATTTCAATTCATGTTTAAGACTGAAAAGAATTTAAAATTGCAAAAATGAGATCACATTTGTATTTTAAGAAAAAAAAAATTAGTTTTTTTAAGATGTATTTGGGAAAACAATATTTGTTATTACTCAAAAAATCGAGATTGATAATTATCAATCTCGTATTTCTGAGATTGATAAACTCTCGAGAAATTCCTTAGTGATGTATATTTGGATTTCCTCTTTTCCTTAAAAATTGTTTTATTATACACTCTAACCTCTGCGTGTGTGAGCGTGCGTACGTGCGTGCGTGACCCAAAACCTGACTTTGCAAGGGAGCCCTAATATTCTTCGTTACGGCACTGTCTATAGACATCACCTTGTATGCCCTTCTCCTAGATTATCAGTGTGATCTAGAGGTGTAGGAATAAATGAAGAACTAAAAGCTGCCGTAGTCTTAATATTACTTTATTTAGGTCTTAACTTACACCAATAACGGATTAGATAATAATATGTTATGTGAGAGAATCTACGGTGGCTAAACACACAATATATAATACCAAAATAACGTAACCCGGACCACTATCAATAACTAACTCGACTAAGCTCAATTTCAATGCTATCACAGATCCGAATATTTAAATGGTAACTCCTACCTTATGTCCGACGAAACAACAATCAATCAGATCCTAGCTGAAGTAGCGGTACTCTGGCGTGCAATGGTAAGCACCTTGAATAAAGGCTCTCTGTCAAGGGTAACTTCTCTTGACTGTGTCGCTTAACTTTTTGAAATTCTCTTCACACTTGCCACACGATCTAACATAACACTGCACAAATGCCCCACACCGTTTACTCTAAACTTCTGTTGCTTAAAAGCTTCCTGATTTGCATCTTTCCTTCACGTTTTACTTCTCGGGTTGGTTGGAAAAGAAATGCCATTTATTCTGGCCCCAAAGAACCCAAAAGAATATGTTAATGAAAAAACGCGTGAGCCCGTCACAACCTTTCGACTGATTTGTCACATGAAACGCCCACTATTGCATACGTTACTTCTGCCAGGGGTTAGACCAGTGATTCTCAACCACTGTTCCACGGCACTTTTTTGTGCCTCCAAATTCTTGAAATTTGCTTTTTATTTTTTTAATTATTAATTACACTCTGAGAAAAAAAATAAAATCCTGAACCGAATCACTCTTTCGGCTGTTTTATAGAAATGAACTAAGAATATTCGTGGTGCAGTGGCGTGAGGTACACCCCCGCATTGTGGGAGGCCAGGATTCTGGGGGGGACAACGCCTGACTGACGCGAAGTACGCAATCACTATACTAGACACTAACTTTAATACAGTCGAACCTCTATATAACGAACCTCTATATTGCAAATTCTTCTATACAGCGAACTTTTTCCTGTAACCAAGAACATTTCACGATTTTTTTCGTACAATAACCTCTCTATAGCGAAGTGCATTTTCTATATAACGAACTCTTTCTTTTGTGATTCAATTTTTGTTCTGCCTTTTTTTTTAAAGTATTTCTGAGAAAATTTCAAGTTATTCTCTCTTTAACACATTTTACGGTGGTCAAAAAACTTGAACTGATTTTATTTGATCCTAACTCGCCGAGAACAATATTCTGGACGTTTCATCCAAGAAGTGCAACCTTTAACCTCCATTGCCCAGCTCACTAGAAACATCTTCGATATCCTCTTTCACCCTCAGTGGAGTTGTCCCGTGCCCCCGTGTTCTAATTATAAAATAATGTATATTTAAGGCGATATGGTACCCTAAAAATCATCAAACTATCGATTTTTTTTTTATTGGCTTATATGATGCTTTTAATCCTTCTTAATATGTCTGCAAAATTTCAGAGTTGTATCTATATTTTTTATTCAGTTATTTATCCATTTTTGCTGCATGTCAGTAGACTAAACAAAGCTGCCACGCCCACTTTTCAGATCGTCTGCAAGAAAAGAGCCTGATAAATAAGGAACTAATTTTTTTTTACTCCACGCAGATTAGTGTTTAAACTGAAATGAAATAATTGTTTTGTTTTGATTATATGAGAGTTATTCTACTGCGTTTTTTTTTGAAGTTCTGTTCCTACAAATTTAACTATATTTTTGTACTCTGTGTTCTGGGAAAAGTAAGAAAAGTTGCTTACGACAAGGAATTTGGTGATTTCTCCAAAAAGTTTAAAAGTTAACATGCCTAGGCCTAAAAAACGTACTAAATCTGCCACAACGAAAGCTTTGAAGAGGTGGTTTTCAGATGCTAAGACAAGTTCAGAAGTTTCTCAAAGCCCTACTGAGGGGGTGCAAAACTTGAAGAAGAATGCAATACTTTTTCTCGTTTGGATGAAAAATATACTGGTATATCCAGATCTCCAACATACGTCATTATTGATAAAAATGCATTAACAAATCTTTTTAAAAATACTCTATGTAATACTTGCAAAAATGCTTCTTTGCGAGTAAATTTTGGAAGAGCCTGTGGATTTTGTGAATATATTAAGGCTTTTAAAATTATGGAAAAAGAGTATGAATATTTGTGTACATGTTGTTTATTATAGTAGTATAGAACTGTGCATGAAATAAACTCTAAAATGTGTGTGTAATTTTTTTAAAAATTGTTAAGATAATGTTTTATGAAATATTGACCTTTTTGTTTATATATTCATTATACAAGTATATTATTTTATTCTTGTAAATTTATAAAAGAATTTGTGGTAAGCAGTTTGAAACAAACTAATTAACATTACATAAAAGTTTCAGATTATTGGAGGAATTTTTTATCATGCTATTTAAGAAATGAAAACTTTAAACTCATTTTTTCTCCATGTTGAATTTTTGTACATTCACTGTTATTCAAAACCCTAAGGCTTTTTTGATAATTGAAGTAAGGGTTTGAGAAACTTTTTATACATGTTCTGAAATGTATGTTTTGTAAAACTGTGCATTGAATTAGCTCTAACATGTTTAGTACTTTTTCTAAAAAATTTCAAAATCAAAATTAATGTTTTTTCGAGAATTTTTGTAAGTTTAACTATAAAAAAATTAATAAAAAATTAAAGAGCAGTAGCAGAAAAAAACCTATGCACAGTTTTATGTAGTATATTATAAGGTACTTGGAAAAAAATTTTTGAAAGAAAAAAAGAATATTTAAAAAAGCCTTAGGGGTTTAAAAAATGTTTAAAAAAATTTAAAAACTTTAAATTTTACAAACATTTTGCAACAAATTAAAATTTTTTGTATGGAATTATTATTAAATATTAACCTTTATAAAATACAATTAAAACCAAATATGAAATATTAAAAATAAAAAAAATTTTAAAGATGGTACCATATCGCCTTAATATTACTTGTATGCTTTAAATTATAAAATGTCCTTACAATTCATTAATTTTAGCAAAAATTATTTTCTTATTATTGAAGAAAAAGTAATTTTTAACACCCTTTTTTTTCTTGCTTTCCTTTTGCACTTTTTTTCTTTTTTTTCTTTTTTGATGGTAATATACAAAATAAACATATATTGATTTTAAAAAAGGTGTGAATAATTACTTTTTTAATATATAGTATTTATAATTTTTTTTTTTTATGTGGTTTATAAATTATTTTAAAAAAGATGAACCTCTATATAACGATTTTTCCATATAACGAATTTTTTTCCGGGATTTAGCGACTTTTTAAAGGGGTGACTTAAATTTATCTTATGGTTCACTGATTTTTCCCTGTCCTTAACTGTTACGGGGCCAGCATCTCGAAAGTGAATACTTCTTTATGAATCACCTAGTATTTTTCCTCACAAAAATACGAGGTTTGGGCAGTGATGGCAACTATTTTTTTCTTGTAGATATGTGAACGGATCACAAACGTATATGTGTCTTGTGGAAGTTCTGCGTCAAGTGTGTATGCAAAAAAAGATGGCTCTGTGATAGCTGGTAGTAGCGCAGAGGGGCTGTAAATCAGTCAGTTGATGAGTGTCGTGAGATGGAAGTAAATGTTTTGAGCAGTCCGTTAATAAAAATAGCCTTTCCCCGGGGAAAAATGCGAGGGTTTTCCCAATGAATTTGATCTGACAATGTGACTTTGATCTCTCCCAAGATTAAAGAACCAATCGTGGTAAAGGGGGTTTTATTAAAAGGACATTGCAAGCGTGCGCCAACAGGTGACCCGGGTTTGGGGAAAAAGCAGACGCTGGTGGTATTCAGCGCCTCCCCACGTTAGCAACGTGCGGTGATAGTAGCAGGGGGCTACATTGAGGGTCTTTGGCCCAGGTTTGTCTTTAACTTTTTTTGTACTGTGTTTATTTTTTTTCACCGTAAAAGGATTGCCCCTTTTATATATACTACGGAATAAATTGGGTTAGATATTTGTGCCATTGTTCTCACATGTATTAACACCTTGCCTTCCGTCTGTATTTGTCACGTTTTCCCGGGCTGGATTTTCAAGAAAAAAATAATTGCCCCAACCCTCGTATTTTTTTTTTTTTTAGATGAATTTTCATTCTACGGGTTTCAGAAAAACATCTTAGGTGCACTACTCAACATTCGAAAAAAAAAAACTCACGCAGATGGAATTCAAAAAGATTTATTAAAAACGTGAAATATATAGCTGAAATTTTTTTTAGTTTAATGAAGTTTGAGTAATGAACTGGGTGTGCGATTGCAAAATGGAACAATTTTTTACTTAACTTTTTGATAAATGTTTCAAAATTGATGGATTAACAGCATTTACTTTAAAATGAAAAAAGTGGAAAGAAGAATGGAATTAAAGATTTTGAAACCAAAATTTATAAGATGTTTCCCTTTTTTTTAAATGTGAACAATTTAAATGGTTAAAAAATATTCGAATGCCGTTAATTTATCACTTTTATCGAGAACACTTGAAGAGTTTCTCAAAATAGTTTTCTAACCAGGAAAATCTTAAATGAAGTGAAGACAGAAGTAATTATTAATATTCAGAAATTATGTATTTTTATATTTCATTTTCCGTGATTTTATGTGCGAGAAAGCTTTAACTTTGTTTTTGAAAGCAACGGCTTCAGACTATAATTGACGAGAATTGTCAGACATTTACTAACGAAATACTGCTAGACATTTTAAAATAAGTACAGTGAAATACGTTTAAGGCGAAAACGCTTAAAACCAAATATCGCTTAACACGAAATAATACAACGGTCTCAACAAACTACTGTGTATTTTCATGCATTGTTCTCTTAACACGAAACAAAATTCGCTTAACACGGAAAGAATTCCCCTTCTGGGAATGAGCAAGATACGTAAAACACCAGGAATTTAAGAGTGGGTGTGACATAAAAGAGAGGATGTTTCGCATTATATGATTGAAAGAATTCTATGCCGTAGATGATGATAATGTGTTAAAGGTGAAATTATAACAGAGAAAGACATTTTGGAGTTCATTCAAAGCTCAAAAAATTTCAATAATATAGTATTTTTTTTTCAGTAATACCTCCATGACACCTGTTGGGAGTTGATTTCAGAACACGCGCAAAAGACATCTCTACAAAAGAAATATGCTTTCAAAATTCCTAGTCCATATGTCTAATAGATCAAAAGCGAGACTTTTTATCTCTAACACCCCGGTAACCTCTCCGTTGCGAGTCGATTTCCGAAAAACTTGTTCTTCATGAATATCTTCTCAACAAAAGCTCTGCTTGCTTAATTTCTATTCTGTAGTTCTGTGTGATGGGTCCGATCCGCGGAATTTCTACTAATCCTTGGGAACTGCTCTTTAACTGTGATTTTAGTTTAAAAACTGCTTTCCGTTGAGATGACCTGATCCTATGGTGATATAAATGCTATTTAAACCCTGGCATCGGGGTGTATGAGTTTAATCATGAAATCTCCGAATAGTAGAGAGAAATATGTGGCTAAGAAGTCGTGCGAGCTGAAGTTCATATTCATCCAGCCGGATTAGTTGAAGGAAATAGAAGTGAATTTGTACCAAGTTATTTTTGTTCGAGAAGAAGTCGTCTAAGGAACTACGAGAAAAGATAAGTCTTTTTGAATAACCTCTTAAGTTAGATTAAGAATTTGGATTTAAGATTGCTCCCAAAGTTAAGGAATATGTTGTTGATTGTTCAAAAAGTATTAGATCTAAAATAAAAGAAACTATTTTTAAAATCATGTCTGTTTCTTCTCCGGAATCTCTTACACCTGCAACTTCCGAGTTGCGACAGGTCTTTACTTCAAAACAGGAATTTTTGTCTATACCACCCCTAAACCCTCTTGGGAGTTGATTTCCACAAAACCCTTTTCAATATATCTCTTTTCAGCAAAATAAAGATTATAACCAAAATTCAGGTCTGAAAATCTATTAGTTCCAAAACGGGAATTTTTTTTTTTTATTTTTAAAAATTTTTCCGTAACCCCCGAAACCCCCGTGGGACCTTTCATCATGAATCTCTACTCACTAAAAGAAGTATGTTTGCCAGATTTCAGGTCTTGCGGAGGTTCAACAGCTCAAAAAAGGGTTTTTATATCTATAATAACCTGTGACCTTCATTGAGATTCTTTTCCACAAAACCTGTTCTTAGCGTGTCTCTACTCAACAAAAGGAACATGTCTGCGGAATTTCAACTCTGTAAGTCAAATAGTTCCCGAGATCTCGTGATGAGTGAGTGAGTTGCTATTCTCTAATATGTATAGAAAAGGATAAACATCGCTCAGAAAGAACATCAATTCAGCTAATAGATAAATCAAAGTTTAACTCTACATAAAATTTTGCTAGTTTGTAATTATATCTTAAGAAACTCGGGGTCTAACCCATTTTTTCATAAGTAAGGAAATTAAGAAATTGTCATCTTTGTACATTAGTCTTCAGAACGCTGAAAAGATGTCATTTCTAAAAAATCTTTTGATTATAAGAAATGCCCGTTTTATATATATATATATATATTTAAGTAAATAATGAGCGATATAGCTAGCAACAGAGTAATGTCGTTTCGTTCTTCATTCTGTCGGCTCGCTATTGAAGCACAGAAATTTCCCATTTGGGACTCGGTTTAATTAGGGAAACCCGAAGAATCCAAATTCTCTGTGGGGGACATTTCATTAGGGGAATTAATTAAAAAGGTCAGAAAAAAGAAAAAAAGGATATGTTTCTGTTTTTGATACTTAATGTAAACTTGTGCTTAATGTGGATATAACGTAAAAGGAGAAAAAAAACAAAATATTTTTGCACCAATTCTAATAGTGAAAGAATGTCCATTTTTTAAAAAGATTTAAAGTCAAGATTTCATAAAAAAAAAATATTAGAATTTGCTTCTTTTCTTCATTTCTGTTTCGAAATTTGTTTTTAAAAAGATAATAATCGTTTGACGTTTGTATGAGTCATCCCCCTTCGTGATGTTGCAATTTTAACGGCCAGTAGTGCATTACCCCATTAACTTTAAATCTATTTAAAGCAGATATTAAAAAGGTTGCTACTTAAAATTAAACCAAAAAGTACAAAAAACTTCTTTTTGGTCAAAAAATAAAAGGTTAAAAACTAAACCCAAAGAATAAAAGAAGGTCAAAAAAAAAAGGAAAGAGCTTTAAATACAAACTATGATGCCAAAACTAAAATTTAATCGTTGGCTAGTTTTTTTCAATATTTATTTTCGAAGAAGAATTTTAATTCTGCTACAAATAAAACAAACAAATGAACAAATATAACGATAAATAAATATAATGAAATGAAAATATGTATCGATCCCCAAAACTTTTGAAGAATAATTTGGCGCAATCAAATGTAGACATGACGTCATATCGCCAAATCTAATTCATACCCGACTCAACTACCATTTGGTTTGTAAATTATAGTTTCTTATAATTATTATTATCTGCCGCAAAAAAAATTCAAAAAACAAATAAAATTTGTTTTTTTAGAATATTCCCTCCAACTTCAATAGAAGATTATCCTTTTCACGGAAATTTAAAATATTTTTTTTTTTCAGGAATGAATGAATTACTTATTCTCAAGTGAGTTTTGTTATTGCTAATTTCGTTCCGAATGCAGAAATGGATTATCTTATTTAATACATATAATAACTAGAGTAGAAAACTTATTTATCACAAACACAAGCCACGTATTTTTTTTTTACTTTTCCCCTTTTTTTTTATTTTTACTAAAACTCTGAAGGGGTTTTACTTTTTTTTTCTTCAGCCGACTTTGTTACAAGAACGATTTATTTCGTTAGAGAATTTAGTATGCTTATCGATTTATACTATTATATGGAACTGACTTAGGAATATTACCTATCTTGTACTTCTTTGTAAGAGATATTTTCTAGGATTTGGTATAAAAATTCTGAAACTTAAGTGTTGAAAGCACTGAAAGTGAAACATCATCAATTCCAAAACTATCTTTTGGGTTGGGGCTTTTTTTTTACTTTTAAATTTTAATTTTTTTTAATTGTTTTGAACTTTGAAGTCTTTTAAAGGGCCCAGGACAAAATTTAAAGCAAAATTCTTTGAATATTTAGGAGGGGTTATTATTGTGTCTAAAAATAGTTAAATTACGTAAATATTTCATATCGAAACTTTTTGCATCGAAACTTTTTCCACATCATTAGCGATAAAAAAATTAACTCAGTTGAGCTTTCATGCTTATTATTTACTCAAATGGTTTCTTCATTTAAAAATTTGTTTTCCTTTTTCAGTAGCATTCTGTGAGTCCCATTACGAGTGACCTTTTTCTCTAAGCAATCGTATTTAAAATAAGAAAAAAAAATGCATATCAATCGTAATAAATACAAAAAAAAATTTTTTTTTTTATTGTTGCTTCTAAATAATGCTAGGTTTTTTTTGTTTTTTTTTTTTTTTTTTTTTAAATTTTATTTTCTTAATTTTAAATTGTTTTTTACAATAAAACTTCCTGTATAGCAAGAGATTAACTCTTTATATTGAAACACACTCCATAACTTAATTTCCTTCAGTAATTCTCTCCTTCACAGGTAAAGTTCACTTCCCAGCGTAAACTTAAAACAGAAGATAATTGCAACCCTAAAAGATATGACTAAGGTTACCAAAGTGTTTTAAACCCCCTTTTGGTAGATATTTGAAACATATGACATCGCCAAGGAATTATCGAGAAGGCTCTGGGATCAATCCTTCTAGAAATTACAATGAGGCTATATAAGGGACCTTTGAAACAAAGGTAGAGTCAGTTCAGAAAAGAGTTCAGGAGATCAGAATCTACTTGTGCGTTGACTGCGGTAAGAGAGAAAGAAAACCCAACCTGTTAGTAAACCGAAGACGTTTTTGAAACGTTGTAAAGCTTGTGTTTTGTAAAATTGTACATAATCTCTATATTTCTTTGCGTATATACGTCTATTTGTCTTCGTGTATAGTCAAATGTTCGTCCTTGTCCATTAATAAATCTGATATTATTTCAGTCATCGGCTGCTTTTCCCCCGCGCAAATTTGCAACAATATAAAGGTTTTGGGGTTTAAAAGTCCCCAAAATAAGGTTTATTACGGAACTTATCGGGATGTAAAAATGTTCACCCTTTGGATTTAAATCCGGATTTTGGGGGTGTAGCAGATTGCAGACGCCACGCATTATTGGGAAACGAGACGATAAACTTTTACATTGATTTCATTAGTAAAGATGTGGAGTGAGTAGTGATAATATAGTCACACTGTTAGTTACACGGGGGTTTTTGGCGACGGACCTCGTCATTTTGCCTTTGTCAAGTACGGGGAGAATGCTGGCCCCTTCCTAAAACCACCCCAAAAGGAGACGTTTAGCCTGACGATTTAACTCTGCTCCCTACGCCGGTCTTTTGTGGTACTGGGGTCGAACTCATGCAGCCCCCAAAAACCGATACCTTAACCACTGGTTAGAGCCCAGCAGGCGTACTTTGTTAACAATTTTTAAAACAGTCACGGTGTACAGGCGTGTTCGAACGAATAAATGACCCTCCGACATCAAAAATCTATCCACCAATGGGAAAGAACTTTAAAGGAGACGAGAACTTTGGTATTTCAAACTGGCAAGTATCCTTAAGTTTAGGTGATAGAAGACACTGTTGATTGTGTGCGTGATTCATTTTGTAGAAGTCCTGATAAGTCTATTAGGCAAGTCAGTAACGACATTCCATTCTGTTCGAACACGTCGTTGTACACGCGTGACTGATTCAAATTCCGTTAACCAAAGTACATACTGCACCCTTTACTGTAGCATCCTCATCTTTACTAATGAAATAGTGCAAAGAGTTTATAGTCTGCGATTGCCGAATAATGCGTGCACGTGCAGCCGATCGGACAAGACCCGAAAAATCTTGGAAAGTTTTCCTATCCATGAATGGACAGTTTATTACATTCTGATGGGTAGTTCCGTAATAATAAGCCATTACTTTTGAATACTTTAAGCATGGACACCTTGTATACATTTGCGAAATATTAGTTTTTCTTCACAGAAAGTTTCTCTCAATCGAGAATTGTTCTGCTTGAAAAAAATCATAAAATCGTGAAAATATTAGAAAAGAAACATTTCAATAAAAGTAAGTGCTCAAAAATGTTTCAAATATAAGTGAAGTGCATAAATATTAAATTTTAATTTTCTCCACGCGATTACATTCCTTTTCTAAACATTCAGATACTTTTTCCCCTCGAATAATCTGTCTTCCACAACTTCGGCCTCAAAACAAAAACGAATTCATCCCGACAATGCTATAACTCAAAGAAACCTAAATTTACTTTTGCATTGCAAATGAAGAGAACAGGGGATTAGTTTTGGCATTTGAGTTTGACGAATCTGAATTACTGTGAGAAAAATCGCATTTGTGTCGTGTTTGTTCCAACAATAATTTTTCACTTCAGGTTTTTTGTTTGCTTTGGTGTTTCTATGGTGCATTTTGTATCTGAAGTTGATGTATTTAGAACTTGGGATTGTTGTTAGATTTATTGTTTTTCCTTTCGATAAAAATCAAACAAATTATTCGTGATAAGTCCAAAAAAAATTTTCATTTTAAAAGTTCAAGCAGGTTTATAGAATATCTAAGCGCAGTTTGTGTTATTTCTTATTTTCTGGAATAAAATAAAATATAAATTTAAATGAGAGCTAGCTGTACTTGTGTGTAGTGAATATATACTCACTCATTGCGATTTCTTCGGAGACCTAAAAACTACAGAGACTACAGACTTAAAAAGTGGCAGGTATATTTCTTTTGTTGAATAAAGATTCGCAAAGAAAGATTTTGCGAAAATCCATCTTTGAAGGGGGGTTGCGATGGCGTTAAAGACAAAAATTCCCGTTTTTAAACTATTAAAACTAGAAAATTGAAATTTCGTAGACATGTTCCTTCCGTTAAATAGTGATCCGCTACGAACGGGTTTGGGGAAAATCAACGTCCAAAGAGGGTCGGGGGTCGTTATAGCCCAAAACTTCCATTTTTGAACTGTTACACCTAGAGTTGAAATTCGGGAAACATGTTCCAATTCTTGAATAGATTTCCTCTAAGAGAAAGGTTTTGGAAATCGAACCCCAATGGGGTGGGAAAGATGTTATGGACAAAATTTCCCGTTTTTGAACTATTATACTTACAAACTTGAAATTTAGTAAGCATGTTTTTTCTGTTGGGATTAGATCCACTAAAAACGGCAAATCTACTCCAGGGAAGGAGTGTTACTGAGGCGCTTTAGACAAAATTTAAGTTTTTGAATTATTACGCATACTGAAACTGGAAATTTGGGAGATGTTTCTTCTCTTGAGTGTAGATCCACTGAGAATCTAGTTTGCGGAAATCGATTTCCAAGTTATTGTGGTGTTATACACAACGGAAAAATATCCTGTTTTTTTTAATCCATAAGACCTTCATACTTGAAAACGACAAAATGGCAAACATATTCTTTTTTTCTTGAGTAGAAATTCGTTGAGAACGGTTCTTGTGGAAAAAGATAGGTATTCTTCCTTTTTAGAAATTCAAGTTATTTCCTTTTCGAAATGAAGAGGAAAAATAGATAGAAATGTTTTCCATTCATTGAAATTTAAGTGATAGGATTTATATAAAAATAACTTAAAAACAATATATAGTCATGAAACATAATGAAAATCTGATCGAGGGTAGGTAACTGTGTTTGAAATATTATAATATTAAAAACAAGTAATATAAAAAAAAATTAAGTCAATTCCTACTTAGATCAACAAAGAAAAATTTTATTTTAGCTACTTTTTATTAAATAGTTACAATTAATATAAATATGTATATACATAGGATAGAATCACAACAGTAAGTGGTAATCAATTTTTATTCCTTATCATTAAAGTATCGTATTGTCATCCAAAACAATCGTGTATATAAAATTTCAGTTCAACCGAATGATTTAAAACGTGAGAAAAAATCCTTTTCAAGTTTTGACACAAGTCGCCAAAATGGTCGCTAAGTCGCCAACGTGGCTGTGTATTTGTAATTCTTTAAATAATTAGTTTTAATCAATTAATTTTTATTAATTATAATTAAATTATTGTATTTTCATCCAAAATTATCATATGTATAAAATTTCAGCTCAATTGAGCGCTTAAAAATGTATTTTATTAACGATTGAAAATTCCACCAAGATAAATAAATAAATAAATAAACAAACAAATAAATGAATGAATAAATATAGAGAGCGTGAGTTAATAGTAGGAATTGGAAAAATAAGATCACTTTAGATATTAATAATGTTTATAAATGTTTTGTTTTGAATAATACTTTTACTTTGCTATTTTTAAGTCTTACATCAATACAGACACCATATGCATTTCAATTATAATGATGTATTCGAAAAAAATAAATGCTATTAATAGACACCATTTCTTAGAACACGTTATAAATGTCCACATAAAATAGATTTATTTCGTCCTAAAGGAATTAAAAAGACTTGATGCGCAAGAAATATGGTAAAGTAAACACGATATCTATTTTCTGGAGTTCATTCTAGATTAACATCTTTTTTTCTGCGTGCCAATGAAACTTCTATTTTTCCGCTAAATGGAGCAAAATAGTTATGCCACATAATGTAAAAGCCCAGCAAATTAGTTTTTCCATCTGAGTTATTAATTTCCATTTGTGCTACTACAAAAAAAGCGTAGTCAACAGTTTTCCAATTAAGAAACTTTTTTTTTGCATCTATGCCATTAATTAGAATACATCTTTCAGGAAAATTGCTAAAATAATTATGTTATGCAAATATTCTCAAAACTACAATGTTATATAAGATGCCTTCAGAAACGTCAAACTTTATTTATTTTTTTTTTAATTAGTTTAGTTATCTTTGTTAAAACTTCTATGAGACAGAATTTCGACAACAGAGTCTGATAATTTCTGCTTTTACCTATTAATCCGAAAACTCAGTTTCAAACAGGAGAGAGTAGTAGCGATTTTTTTATTATCATTCCTTGTGCTTTAAGGTGGATGACTACGTTCGGAACCATGATTTTAAAAAAGCGCATAAATGTATAATTTTCATGATATTTAGTGTCACTTAGATTAGAATACATGTATAAAATTGTTTTAAGGACATTATGACAAAAAAAATTTATTTAAATACAATATTTTGGCAAAAATTAACTTAGAATAACTTTTATTCCAAATGCTCCTTTGTAAAAATGCTTCTATTATTAATTTGCCTGTAAAGCTCAGACCCCTGTTCAGAGGCTCAACTATGATTTTTGAAAAATTCACATTATTTTAAAGAGTTACAACCATTTGAAATAATTATCGGCGTTTTTTCTTAAAATTTCTCCTTCTGTTTTCGTAAAACATCGATAAACCGACTTCCAGATGCATTTCAAAATTTAGTTGAGCCTCTGTACGGGTAAGCTTTTATATCGAAAATATTATTATAATAGATGCATTTTAATAAAGGAGAATATTTTGAAAATAGTTTTATGTTCATTTTTTTTTAAATATTAATTAAAATTTTATGTAATTTCCTAAAACAATTTATATAATTCCTAATCAAGTGGAAAAACATAAATATTATCCATTTAATGTTTTTCAAATACGGTTCGAACGTAGTCGATACCAAATGAAATTTTGCTTCCTTTTAATCTTTTAATCTTCCAATATTATAATTTTCAGTGAACATAATTATTTCCTGATACCATGTTTAATTTTAAAATATGTTGCTTTTTTAAATTTTCAAATATTCTAAATTCATATTTAGTGAAAGTATTACTTTGATGCTGTCATATAACGGAATGGTCCTAATTCCAACAGTCGGAACAGTTGTGAAAGCATTTTATTATTTATTTTTTGGTTGTATCTTTGTTAAAATTTAGAAAACAAATTTCGCAACAGGGTCTGTAATTTCTTTACCTATTAAAATCGAAAACTCAGTTTCCCAAAAAAAGATAGCATAGGATTTTTAATTTTCCCTTTTGCTTTAAATGCACTTTTAATTTTTTAGCTTCCTTTTTAATCTTTTTTAATCTTCCAATATTATACTTTTTCAGTGAACATAATTATTTCCTGATACCATGTTTCATTTTAAAATATGTTGCTTTTTAGTTTTTCACACATATTCTTAAATTCATATATTAGTTATAAAGTATTACTTTGATGTGTGCATATAACGGAAACGGTCCGGTAATTCCACAACAGTCGGAACAGTTGGAAAGACATTTTTATTTCCTTAAAGCTTCAGTTAAAAAGAATCAATATTCTGCTTTTGTTGCAAACATTACAGTATTTATATTGCACTTATCTTAACTCTTTACTTTTTATCTTATGTCTCTTTTATCTTACTTTTTATCTTAATAAATTTTATTTCCGTACTTACTTATGACATAATTAAAAATAAGTCAATGTCTTACGTGAAAATATTACAGATTCAACTATATCTTCATCTACATTAATAAAATTCGTAGGTAAACAAACGTATCTATGTCTGTCGCTTTGTATGTACTTCTATTTTCTCAAGAACCGCACGACGCAGAAACTCGCCGAAGATACCAAAAGATCGGGAATGATCCGAGAAATCCGTTTTTGCCATACATATTCCAATATTGCTATTAGTTAAAAAGATACTAGTTAAAAGCCTTAAAACGCATATTTGGTTTATCCCTGTTGGCTTTTTATACCGCCGAGCGTCATTACTATTTCAGCGGAGTGAAGTTCCGAGTTTCCTCACGCGTTTTAAAAAACCCATCCAATTCTTACTATAAAACTCAGACAAAAAAAACAATTACAGAATCAGAAAGATCTTTTTTTTTTTCGCCGCGATACGGTATAGTTTTTTTTTACAAAATAATGATATTTTCTATTTTTTACGATTTTTTTCTAAAATGAGACAAAATTTATACGTTTTTATGAAGATGATTTCTAAATCGTTCCGTTTGAATTTTCTTCCTCGTTAATGAAATGATATTCTGCACTATAAAAAGGTTAATGCTTTTCTCTTTTAGAATCAGTCATTTAAAAAATAAAATGTCAAAAACATTTTTTCACGATTTTTTAAAAAATTCTCAAAATTTTAATTAAATATTTAATAAATTCGTTATTTATAAAAATAACCATGAAACTTTTTTTTCAGTGCGTAGAATATTATCCATAATCTGTACAAAGATTGAAAAAATTGCTTAAAATTTAGGTTTTAAAAGAATTTGTTTTCGCTTTTACCCATACGAGGAGTTAATCCGCACACAATATAGTCTTTTTTCATTTTTGTTTAAAATTACCCGTTGTTTCGATTGATGTGTTAAGTTCAAGAAACGTGTATAAAATCATGCTCTTAAAATTTTTTTTAATTGTTTCATGAAAAGCTCTGTTTTGTGCCAAGGTCATTCGCGTTAACTATGGCGATTCCCCTTCAGAATACGACGGGAGGAAATGGAGGGGTGTTGAATGACGCGTAAGCGGAATGGTTAAAACTAGATTAGTTTGTAGACTTTTTAAAATGCATTATATGTAACGATTGACTGGTTAATGAAAATTCGAAACCCATTTTGCTTTTATTTTTTTATATAACAACTGACAGTTTTCTTCATTCTTAAAGAATGATTTATTGAAGAACAGTGGAATAAAAACCTTAAAAATTCTGAAATACATTTTTATCACATAGTATATTTTCTTTTTGAATGATTTTATACAGCCTTTTTACCTTTTTATTCTTATATATTTTTAAATCGCCACAATTCTGTATGTTTTTTTTTTCTTTTTACAAAACAATGAAACTTTGCATATTTTATGATTTTGTCTAAAATGAATCCAAATCGATCCGTTTAAATGAAAACGATTTTTAAAAAGTACATACTCTGATTTCTTAGAATCAGTGATTTAAAAAATAAAATGCCGAAAACTTTTTTTTTACAAATTTTTAAAATACTCAAAATTTAAATCAAACATTTAATAAATTCTTCATTTATAAAAATAATTGCATTAAACTTTTTCCCGTGTGTTGAACATTTCAATAAATGCTCACAATTTTAATTCACAATTTAATATAGTTGTAGAATTTTGTAAATTTAAAAATTTCTACTTTATTTTCTTTCTTCAATATGCAACTATTTTTTAAAAAAAGGTACATTTTCGTTTCCGGGAACTAAAAATTGCAACCAAAAAATTGCAAAGTGAGTGAGTGAATTTTAAAGTCAAACCTGTTCACCTCCCAAAGAAAAGTTTTTGACGCACCCAAATTTTGAATCATTGTCGGACGAGGATGACACTTCGAAAAAAATAATGGAAGTGGAGATTTTATGAATGGAAGGTAAAGTTTAAAAAAAGCAAAAAACCCCAAATTAAATATATTTTTTTAAAAAGGTTTTTAAACCGACTACGTTGGGAACATGTTTTTAAAAAAGTGAATAAATGGATAATTTTCATGATATTTAATGTCACTTCGATTAGAAAAATATAAAAAAATTTTTTAAGGACACCTTGAAAAAAAATTATTTAATACAATATTTTGGAAAAAAATTCTTAAATAATTTTTTTTCAAAATGTTCCCTTTTGGAAAAAATTTTCTATTATAATAATATTTTGCCTGTATATAGCTCAACCTCTCTACAGAGGCTCAACTAAATTTTGAAAAAATTTAAAACTATTTTAGAGTTACCTCCAATTGAAATAATTATCGGGGTTTTTCTTTAAATTGCTCCCTCTGTTGTCGTAAAACACGGATAAACCCATTCTAAGTTATATATTTCAAACATTCGTTGAGCCCCTGAGAGATTGACTTTTACAGGGAATATTATTATAATAAACATTTTTTACAAAAAAGGGGCTTTTTAAAAAAAGGATTTTAAATTACTTTTTTCCCAAAAAAATTATTTAAAAAAAAAATTTTGTTAAAATGTCCTTTAAAAATTTATACATTTATTCTAATCTAAGGAATAAATGTTAGAAAAATTTTCCATTTATCCTTTTAAAATCACGGGTTCCGGAAAAATATCGGGAATTTTAAAATATTAAATCATATTTTAGATAATTCTTTTGCATTTCAAAAAAAAAAATAATTATTGTAATCATATAAATATTTATATTATACTTTACAGATATAATTATTAATAAATAATATTTTGTAAAAATATGTATTAATAAATATTAAATGACATTTTATTTAAAAAATTGTTACAAAAAGTTTTATAATATGATATACAATATTTTGTAAATAAAATATTATATATAATATTATAATAATATTTAAAATATATTACTATAATTATTTATAGAAAAAATATTTTATAATTAATGTAATAAAAATAATATATATCTTATATTATATAATAATTTAATTATTTTATAATGTTTTAAAATATTTAATAAGTCTTTATCAATAAATGAGATTTTTTTCTTTTACTGCCACTTCTTAAGCAAACGGTATGCCACAACTAATTTCTAAATGAACATTTTTAATCGATGTTATTATTTCAAAACTTAAGAAGGAAATTATTGTTAAAATAATGAATGTATTATTAGTTTCCATGGCAGTATGTTGTGCATTCGAATATGTGTGTGCAATATCAGGTTCAATGGAGTGGAAAGAAACCTGTCTCACAATGAAAAGAAGTGAAAAGATTTTGAAAAAGAGAATTTTAATGACATAGTTATAGAAATCACTCACATTGCGCGCGTACACACACACACAAACAAAAGTGCTATCGTCCTGAGGGAAACAGGAAATTTCCCAAGGGGATTAATTTATATACTCGGTAAAAGCCCGTGCAACGCGGAGCTAAGCGGAGATGATAGAAACAAAGAAAAGTCAAAGTAATTTCGAAAAAGAATATTGGAAATGGGGATTTTGTGAAGGGAAGGGAAAACTTATATAAAAGAAGAGAAAGCCCGTGCCACACCGGAAAATACAGCTAGTGTTCTTTTAATTAAAAAAAAAGATTAACCTAGCTAAAACATAGAATTTTGTCTGTATTCTGTTCAATTTACATTTATTTATTGCTTTAATAATTTCTTTAAATGTCTTAAGCTTTGGAATATAATGCATATGAAAATTAAATTTAATTTAGAATTTAGAAAAGGCATACTAATAAAGAATGATTGCAAAACTTATTGTACTGCCATAGAAACTTTGCAAATAGTATATTGTAACGTTGATCAGGTTTCGAGGATTTTATGCAAATCATTCGGAAAGAACAAAACAGTCCTTTAAGAACGATGAGAATTTATTGTCGGAAAAACAATCCTCTTGAAACACGAAACACAGTGAAATTCGGAGTATAAATCTCAGAAGGTCTTCACACCTTCAACAGCACTCAGATACAATTATCAGTGTCTAAAATACACGTATGTAAAAGATTATTCACAAGCACCTCTCTTCTTTCTCAATAGCCGAGATATCCTTAATTGAACTCTTCATGGTCAAGACAAGACTAATAATCGCTGGTCAAAACAATACTAACTCAGTTTCGGCGAGCGTCTCCGTATTTAAAGCTTTCGCGGATCCTTCGAGAAAGGTTCGCTTGCGTCATAGATCGGGAAATAAGTGTATTTCTCCAATAATTTCTAGAAGAATACATGGCCTAAAATGGTCACCAACACTGTCACCAACATGGTCACCAAATCATCAAAATGGTCACCAAAGTCGCCAGTTAGGTTACCAAAAAGGATGCTAACTTGGCTCTATCGCCAAGTTCCATTGAATCGCCATTATAACGTAAGGGACGGCGTTGCTTGCAAATATTACAATTTTAACATAAAATAAATGTAACATAGAGTATTATAAATGCATTACACATCCAAATAAAAATTATTTACACTATTTTACACAAAATTCATAACAGTATAATAATCAGCTATATTATATGCATTTCGAATATGTGTGTGTCCTAATTTAAAATTCTGTAATTCAAACATCTAATATTTCCTTTAATAACGATATTTTAATCTACAAAATACTTTTTTTACACAAAATTATTATAGTGTCATAAAAAGTGTCAAAATAACTAAAACTTTTTATGAAGTTTGTTAGAACAAAAAAGCTTCATGAAGATTCTTTGTACTAATTTTAGCCGCCAGTTTTGCAAAAAAATCAATAATTTCTTCTAATAAAACCTCTCTTCTCTCTCTGCCACATTTATGGCGTGTATGGTAATGCTCAAAGTCCATTCGCTTGCTCTATACCAATTTTCAAACTAATCGAAAGAGAAGAAAAATTCGTAATGCAACCAAATAAAACAACAACACTCCCTTTCAAGGTTCGCATCACGTTTTAATGGGAAATTTTTAAAACACGAAAAACATATTATTCCAGCTGTGTGTTTGCTTATGGATGAACGATTTCAATATTAATGGAAATGGATACAGGAATGAAAAAGAGAGAGCAACCATTCATGAATAAACCTCAAGTTATGGGGTTGGCAAGTATAAAAAGGAAACGTGTCATTTCCGTGAAAGCTTCTTTTATATAAGAGCAGCACATATTTTTTTCTGACAACTTGTATCATTCTAAGAGGTGTTAAATATACATTTTTAAGGGTGTTACTTAGTTTAGAATTGCTAAAAATATCTTTAAAAACATGCTCACGAAAACCGCGATGGTCTTTAAATATTTATGAACACGTGGACCAATATGTTCTTTTTATTTTGAATTTCCACAGTAAGGAAGTAAAAGAGTTGCTGTAAGTACGATAGATTAAACTGATAGTTAAATTTAATCCTTTATCTACCACATTATGATTTACTGCAATTTTTTTTCACGCAGTAATTTTTTTCGCCACTATTAAAAATTAAGGGATATACCTAAATAAAACTCTCAACTTTGGTAAATTTAATCCGTTAGAGCTAATTAATTAAATTTGTACTCTTTAAAGTACCGTCAGTCCACAATGTCTAAAATATTCTCATAATGCAAATGACCATATGACTTATTTAACGTAGTTTTAACTCTTGAAAAGGCTAAATAACCAGAGAACACTAATATTTTACGGCACAAAATATTTATTTTCAAAAATTATAAAATTTTTAAAATTTATTTACTTTTTTTACACAAAAAAGCAGTTTTTACACACAAATTTAATTTGATGATATTCAGAGAAACAGTTTTTCTTTTTTTTAAAAAACAAAAATTTATTACACGTTATGCATTTTGAGTGAGGCTTCGATTGAATGTTTTTTAAAGCACTGCATCCTGGGGTAGGAAATACTGTTATTTCTGAACATGAACTACTGCATCTGGAGTCGTGTTCAGTCTCTCGATCATCTAAGAATCTAACGAAAATTTCAGCAGATTGTTTGCAGGGACTTCTTCATCTGAAGAATCCTCTGTTAGTGCATCACTACTCTCAGATGGTAGGTTCTATAATAAATCCAAAGCCTCTTGAAGACTAAGCATCTTTTATCCAGGCTTTCTGAAAAAAGTAAATAACAATAATAATAGCATCTTGGAAACCTCCTTTTATTGTTAATTCTCAGTTACACATAAAGAGATTAAAATGTTGTTAATTTTTGAATAAAGAATAGATATTTCGTTTAACAAACACGTTTTTGTCACATTTCATGTGGCAAGAAAAAAACTCAAATTCAAAGTTTAAAATTTTTTTAAAACATTAAATTAAGAACAATAAGAAAGCAAAATAAATAAGTTAAACTAAAAAGGAATGCAAAAAAACACAACTCTATTACACTATAGTAATGACACTTCAACACTACAAAAAAATAATAATAAGCTACACGGACGGTGAAAAAAACTAAATCCTTGCTCTAACGTCCAGTGTGCTGTCAGTCTATAAGTACCACGAAGTTATTCAACTGTAAAATTAATTATATTCACACAGTTCACTTAAAATAAATAGTCAAATCATTTTCTAAAGTCTTATTTGACTTACAAAAAAGACACTTACCTTTTGACCTTAACTACTTTTTCGGAACAAAATTGACTATTTCCAAACCGATCAAGATGTCAGCCGAAAAAGCAACTTTTGTCTTAAAACTATTCACCTTCCCTGCTAAAATAGTCATCATGAACCCGTGCTATCATATCATCCTCGAAGAGTGGAATTAAAAAAATATTCCTGCTAAGTATCGTCAGAGTATTCGTAAAAATGGTCATTCTATGTAATTTTAAAGTAAATGGACTTATAAGAACCGTCGGTAGATAAAGGGTAAAAAAAGGGGATAGGAAAAGTAAGAAAATAAAAAAATTACTCGAAAAATTTTTAATATTTTTAATTAATGGCATCTAATTTCTAGAACAAGTAGTTTAAGAAAAAAAATCCTTTGTAATTATTTTTGAAAATAAATTTTTATCTTTATGTGAATAATAATGGATAAATAAATGGATGCATGAATGTATGACGGTTGTCCAAATGAAAAATGGACATATGCAATTGCATCAGAATGACTGCATGTACTACAGCTCTCACCAAACAGGGATAGAAAGGGAAGCAGGAGATATATACGCATGATATGTTCAACAGGGAATCCTGTTCGCAATAGAGTAAATTGATCGAAAGTAGAGCTGTATGCTACATATGGAAGCGTTCAGATCCGACAACACACAAAAGTACGTCTCTGATTACGAAAGGTAAACTTAATGTAGACATCTATTGAAGAGAGGTGGCAATCTATGAAGAGCACTACTTAGTTTGAACGGCTGGAAACAATTGATGTAAAAGTTTTCTTATAGGGTGGCAAACGATATCAGATCATGACAATTCACGTTTTCCGTGAAACCTTTGCAAAATTCTGTTGGAAATTTGGAACACTCACCGTACAGACCGGATTTGTCATCATGACTTTCCCACCTTTAGGCCACTTAAAAGACATTTCGTTTCCATTCGGATGATGTAGTGAAGGATACTGTGCAGGACTTCTTCAAGAATCATGCACGACCTTTTTCCATGGAAGGCTCAGTTCTGCTGCCGAAGCGATGGGACACGTGTTATAACCCATTGAGATTTATTTCGGTTTTTAATAAAGGTATTCTTTTTATTCAATTTGTCTGCTTTTAATTCGGAAAATCCTTGGGGGTGCCCAAACCTGGCATATAAATTTATCCTACTCATGGGGATTTCAAAAAAACGTCGGAAAAAGCGGGAAATTTCATACGGGCAAATCCCCAAACACTTTTCAACGCTTTGCGAAGTTTTAGTAGAGAAGAATCAAAGGACCGAATATGTCTTTCTGTTATATTCAGGATGTGGTTGAAGGCACTGAGATTAAGTAGCCTAGACAGTGAGTGCAGAAAAATTTATATTTTGAAAACCTTCAAAAAGGGCATTCGGATACAGTTCTGATAACTCCTGCCTGGGGGAACATTTCTTCATCCCGCGACCTAGATTTGTAGGAGGAAATGATTTATCACCCAAGTTTGCCATAGTAAATCAATTTATTATTATTCAAATATATTGATCAACACAAGTTTTTTACTATGGGAAAGGGCAATCAGGAGTGATATAACGTTTTCCCTAAATTCTAAGTAAATAGCGCCTGGAATCATAACAACTTATTTTTTAAGAAAAAGTTATCCTATGAATCTTTATCTTCCTTAATTTTTTCCCAGCTCAAAAAGGCCCGTTCTAAAATTACACTTCAAATTTTTAATTTTTACCTAAACCCCGGCGTTCAGTATCTCAACTTCCTTTCTCCTTCTTCCCCCGGATTACAAAACCTTCACTATAAAATCTATTAACTAGTCTGAATGCCGGGGTTTTCCCAAATTGGGGGAAGCGGCCTGGAAAATAACTCAATGTTTTAAAAGTTTCCCCAAAAAGGGGTTAAATTATGGAAACGCGGTAAAGCCCCGTCACACAGTTTGGGAGGGAAAATATGATGCATTAACTTTCTGCAGGATGAAGTCTCCAGTATAATGCTAATGTCAGACAAATGGAAACACATGGTCATCAACAATAGTGCGCGGTAACGACAATTTCTGAAGAAGACACGCACAGGAGCTTTCACTTCAGTTCACGTAAGCAGTTTGTAAACGTAAATTACACCCACACCAGCTTCAATAGTTTCTTGCAAGCAAGAAGAATCCACCACTTCATTCGTACTTCTACTATGCCATCAACATGTTCTAACATGAATCTGGGCTTATCAACTCGAGTAATACTCTTAAAATGCCACGACACTGAACTGATCCCAGAACATCTTTTTTCCTGTTCTTCTATTGTGGCAAAAAATTTCAGCACGTCCCCAACCCCCTGAGGGAAATTATATGATGATAATTGCATCCAGGGGTTAATGCTGTCTATGGGGCCCAGGGGTCCTATTTGGTTGTGTTTCCGACAAGACCCAACCAAAATACTTTTAAATATATCTAAGATTTCAGTACTGACAGTTCTGCAAACAAATTTATCTTTCCACTCCTGGTCATAATATGTACCCTCAGGGAAAGATAACTGCCATTCTCCAAAATAAGCAGATCACTCTGTATGGTGTGATTGTTCTTAATTTATTTTCCCTTTTCCCCGGGAAATTAAGAAAAAATCTTTTTTTTTGAGGTTCTTTTTTCCACTTTTTTCTCTGCAAATTTCCCCACATTTACCCTTTTATTCATTCTCTGTTGTCAACAACAGTTGATCTTTGCATTTATGGTTTTACAGAAATTGATGCCTTCTCACTACACTCGTGAAGCAGTAGCTCATGAAATTCCGAGGGATTAAATCTCTTCTCTCTCTCCGTGGGTAAAAAATTCGCCCCCCGGGGAAATTTTTTTCGAGATCAAAAATTTCGTGGGTTTTTTTTTACCACGTAGTAGATATTTCCCGGGAAAAAAAGGTGGAAATATGCGCTTTTCCCCAATGTTATGTAAAAATTGTGAAACCCCCCTAAAAGGGGACCGTTTCTATGGTTATCCCCGTGAGCCCAGAGGTGTAAGGGCTTACAAAAGGAAATGAACATTTTTTAAAATTTTTAATATAACATTATTAAGAATGTAACCCTTAAAACTATAACAATTTAAATAATTAAAAGTTAAAAAGAATCTACGACGAACAAACACATAGTAATAATTAAACCGAATCGCGTAACGGACCACTATCCCAAAAAATCCGCCTAATCCCTATTAAAATTTCAAAATCCCCAATATCCCAAAAATTTAATTCTACCTTAACCAAAACAGCTTCAATCTCATGAAGGAAGGGGTCTGGGGCGCGTGCAATGGTATGCACCTTGACCTAATAGCAATCTTCAAGGGGCCCTTTAACTGGCTGTTTACGCTTGTATCACTTTTAAAATAACATTCCCTAAATTGCCATTCGACTTACCAAAAATTCTGTTATTTAAAGCTAAATTATTTGCGTTTTCTCTTCACGTTTTTGCCCTTTGGGGTTTTTGGTTTTGGGAAAAAAGGGTTTCCATTTAAACTTAGCCCCAAAAAAACCCAGAGGTCATGTTAAAGAAAAAGACGCGTAGGCAACAAACTGAATTGATTGAATTATTAAATCCTTGAAAACTTTACTTAAGTACATTACACATTTGTTCTGTAGCAAATGACCACAATCTGTGTACAGAAGTCTGTGGTAAATTGATCAGAGATCGTGACGATTAGAAACCCTAAATGTTACTAAAGCCCCATTTAAATTAATATTTAATGAAAATACGTTGAATATATTAAAAGCAACAAAGTCATCATAATTTTCATTTCAAAATGTATGATTTGTTTAATTTATTTATAAATATTAAAATCCCATTGTAGTTCCAGTAAATTTTGTACATCAATTTAGTAAAAATAATTGTAAAGAAAGCTCATTTATTCATGAACTCCTTTAAGTATATTTTCATCAGCTGCAAAACATTCACGTACATATATTAAAAATAAAATCTTAAAAAAAAAATTAAAAAATATAATTTATTCTCCGCACAAAAATTCTTTAAAAATACATCAGACTTACAAGTTACCATAAAAAATATTAGTAAAGGGCAAAAAAGTACCTATTCATTCTCCCGTTTAAAAAAATAATAATAAACGTCACTAGAAAATTTTATTTTATACTTCTCACATCCTGTACCACTGTAAACAACGCAAATTCTGTTTCAAAAACCGATCACTAACACCCAACTAAGCATATCAACACCATCCACGAGCTAATCCAAAATATGTTTACACATCCCCATCCTTCGCTCCTAACAACAAACTTGTAAAGACGAGATATTTCTTATTTACGGTCACGTTCGAATTCTCGCTTTTAATATCATTCCATCTCGTTACCCTCACGCATTCACTTCGATGATGGACAAAATTAAATTGTCCCTTTCACTCCTCGTACTCAACAAAGAACAGTAAACGCCTGCAGCTGCATGCTCCAGAAGAGCAACGCTCGGGTGCTTCCATTTCTCACCGGGGCGGCGCTCAAAGATGAGGCATGTGAATGTGACCATGAAATGCTTATTCGGATGGAGATAGATAGCCCCTGCTAGAAAGAGTGGGCAGACGTTTAAAATGAGATTAAGAAACAAAAAGAAGCGTGAATTGAGAGCAGTAATTGGCATCTCTAGTTTCGCGGAGTCGAGATGTTAAGAAGCTGCCGAAGTAGACATTTATGGTCTCATGGTGATCTTATTTTCCACCGAGTATACTGAGTTTAATTTAATATGAAGCTTTCACGGATTTAAAGTATTCAGAAGTGCATTTGAACTGTTGTTGGTTGTACTTTTTCAGCCCAATTTTTCACTCATTTGAATAAAAAGTTAAAGATTCTGGTGAAACTTGTGGTTTCGAACTCCCTGTCAAAAAGCGTTTTTTCTATGAAACATCGTTCAATTTTTCTATCCGTAGTAACAAAATGTACTATATTTAATGTTTATACAATACAATCTGTCTCTTTCTACATAGAACAAAAGCTACTCAATCACCGCGAGATTTCCAGAACTATTATACATACAAACTTGAAATTTAGCATGTATTCTTTTTTGTTGAGTAGAGATCCACTGGGTTTTGCGAAAATCGACTCCAAAAAAGATGCTGCGGAGGCACTTTTGACACAAGAATTACATTTTTGTGTCAATAGGCCTACATAATTTAATTTTGTAAAAATGCTTCTTTCATTGTATAGGGATCCGCTAAGAATTAATATGGGGGAATTTGACTATCAAAAGAATTTCAAGGGTTAATAATAAAAAAAAATCCAATTTCTGGACATTTAGACCTACATACTTGAAATCTAGTGAGGATGTTTCTTTTGAACTGAGATCCTCTAAAATGGAGATTTGTGGCAATGGACTCCCAAACTGGGTTACGGGGGCGTTATAGTGAACAAACTGGTGTTTTTGAACTATTAGACCTAAAAACTTGAAATTCGGCTGGCATGTTTCTTTTGTTTAATGGAGATCTGTTAAGAAAGGGTTTTAAAAATCGACTCCGATGATGGGGTTACACGGGCAAAAATGATAAATACACTTCCGTTTGAGGACTTCAAGTCTTGTTCGTTTCAAATCAATTAGCAAGGACTGTCCAAATGTTTGTGAATAGTATCGAAAGCTTGGTGGTTGAACTTGTAAAACCACAATTTAAAAACAATATATAATCATGCAACGTCAAGAAATACCCAGTAAAGTAAGCGGGCAACAGCTAGTATACTTATAAATCACATTTTAGTAAATCCTTCAATTACCATTTATCTATACGTTTATTCGACAGCGGCCATGCCGTAAGATTATACCGTATGAAAAAGATCACTTGAGTGTCCGTTTGACTTGGATGCTCTCAGCAAAACTAAATTCCTAAGTACAAATTTCGCATCAGCAGAGCTCAGGTGCCTCCCTCTGGGCAAGAAACTGGGTGTCAAAATTACTTGCGATAATTGGCATCGTCTAAATGGTGCCGCACTAAAAAGTGATACCAGCTCTTGGGGAACATACTAGGTCTGCAAAGGTAGAAATACCAATACGCAGCCCCGTTAGAAAAAAAAATTCCGAGTCATGGTGTAACGGGTATATCCGCAAATTTTCCACTCATCCTCTTGGATAAAATTATTCTTTTTAACTGTGAGTTCGGTTGAAAACCTTTCTCGGTGAAGAAAACGAGATTTAGGCAAATGAGTACTTCTATTTAAACGTTGGCATTAGAGTAGACGATGATGGTCGATGGTTGATAATTGACGGTTGAAAGTTGAGATTGAATTGAGAATAAGATTACAACCGGAGGTCACATAGTTAAGCAATATATCCACAGAGAATTCAAACGTAAGAATCAAAAGCGCTACAGTCTTCTGATAAGTACTTTTATTTATATGTTAGTTGAATTAATCCTATGTGTGATTGCTCTTCCATGTTTAATATTGAGTGCATTCCCTCCCTTTAATTGTGTTGGTTGATTAAGTAAAAGTAGTAATAAAATTGTATTAAAGTTACTATGGTTGATCTTTGCTTGAATCCCCAAACACTAATCTCCTTAGGTACCATTCCTGTCCTTATTTTACAAATTTTTATTCATTCTAAATAATTTCATTTACGTTTAACGTATTCTTCAATTCGTCATAATGTAAACAGATATATCTAAGGTCAACGATTTAGTGCGAATCATTTAAACTCAGTTTTCATAAAAAAAACTCTAATGCAAAACTATAGCTTCAAGAACCCATCGAATGTATCTTAATTTCTTAGATTTATCCAAGGCTAATTCTCTACAAACAAGAGATAACATCCAAACAATCACATTCAAAAAACCCATAGACAGTAGGAAAATCACACAATGAAGGACATATGAGTAACCGAGATTAAAAATTATAAAATGGATATGCTGCAGTGTTATAAACATTACTGACTTAGGACAGCTAATATATAAAATAATTTATATAAAAGTGGGGTTGAACATGTTTTTTGGCCAGCCAACCTTCCCCTTTATGTAAATAAAACTGAGCAAAACCCAATAGAAAATAATGGATAGGAATATCTAAATCCATTACAAGATAGAGGTAACTTACCTAAAATTGCACTTACAAATGCAAAGCCCGCGCTAAATCTGAGTGCAATAAATAAGTTATTGCCAGATTCTGGACCCTAATGCAGATTTAAATCAATTGAAGGGCTGAAATTTAGCACTTAACAAAAGTATAAAAAGAATGGAAATAAAAATTAATAAGAGTTGCAAATTATAGCATAACTTTAATATATATATATATATACATATAAAATATTCTATAAACCTCATCAACTCCTCAAAGCGTATCAGATAGCAAAGCTTTAATATCGCCAAGTGGCCATCTCTGGGGATTTGGCGAGCTTAAATGTTTGAAGCTAACTAATGGCTGACTGAGCGTTTATGGGTCTCTTGACTGCGTCGTTGGCTTATTAATGGAATGTGCTTTGTATACAATGGTACTGCCTTTTAGACGCCCATCTAATACACAGACGACATAAAGGAAATGGGAGGTATGACCTTCAATCATAATGATAATAGTGTAATACCCTGAATATCTTGCATGGTAACAAGACTTCAAGAAATGTTATGAGCCTTATTTTATCAGGCTGGTTGTAAAATTAAAGCTATTTACAGAATTTTGAATAAGGTGTATTATATCCATTCTTTAACTTTTGAAATACAGCCGATATAACGAATTCATCGGGACCGAACATTTTGTGAATTAAATCGGGTTATTCGTTATATCGAGATCCAAACAAATACCCCAATTTTTTTTTTTTTTGCATTTGCATTTGCATTTGCATTTGCATTTTGGAAATTCTACACTAAGAAACTACTCAAAAATATCCATGGTCAGAAATTTTACACTTTTTATTCAAATATCTAAAAATATTATTAATGAATTATTACACATCAATTAATTGAAAATTTTAAAATACTGACTGATAAATGTTTGAATTCTTTTTTTTTTATTCCTGACTCGAAAGAGTTTTTTTTTCCGACTTTATACAGAAAATAAAATACTGCGTCACTTACATCGTGCTGCATAAGGTATATTTTCACATTTTCCAAACAATGTAAGCTTTTGAAAATAGAATCGTTTCATTATAAATTTCTGCATCAGAATTGCTATTTATTAGCTCCGACGAATCAAAAGTTTCCTCAACAGTTGCACAGACAGGCAATTCGTCATCAAATGTTCTATAATCGTTAAAATCTTAAAATATTTCACTGAGTTGTGGAGTGGAAGGAGATAAGTAAGGAATTTCCTGTCCTATTCAAATTCACACGATAGGTTATACTTATAACTCCTCTGCACATGTTAAGTCTAACAACCCTCTGCAACCTTGACCGTCTAAATTTGTAACGAACAAATAAAATCATTTTTCTGTTCCGGACAAAATATGTCATATGAAAAAAACCCAGTATTTTCTAACACAAACTAATAAACAAAACTCAGTTGTTGAAATAATTCGTTAATTCGAAGTTTATTATTCGTTAAATAGGTGTTTTTTACTTCATTTTAATCGGCGAAACAAAATTCGTTAAATTGGGGTCCTACCGTGTGTATATTCTGTCTTAAGGAATGTTAAAATCTTCATTCTTTTCATTTTTTATTTTAAATATAAGTGAAGCTTTATTTTTTCAACGAACTTGTAACTTGTTACTGTTATAACTGAACAAAATATTAATCGGAATCTACCGATGCGGAAAAAATTGTCTGGTAAGAAGATTACGAGAAAACTAATTCTAAAAATAATGTCAAAATTTAACGTTAACACAAAAAGAAGAAAATTTCGAAGAAATGGGGGGGGACACTTAATTTGGGTTAGATAATTTTAGACTGAAAATAAAATTATTTTTATACAATATAAATAACTAAAAATGATGATTGTCGACAAATGGGTAGTGGATAGTGCAATGTGTGTGTACATTATAAAATTTCATTTTCATTCTTTTCTCTCTTTCCGCTCTATTATGCACAGCCATTTCAACACCAGCTTTGTGGCCGTGATAGCCTAGTGGTCAAGGTAACTAACTTGTGGCTGGTGTGTCATAGCTGGTGAGTCGAACCTAGAGCCCTGAAGACTCGCCGTGTAGAGGAGCTGATGCTCAGACTCGCCGTGTAGAGGAGCTGATGCTCGAAAAATCAGTTGGGGCTCAAATGTGTCCTCCCTCCCGTCGGAGAAGGGGGTTACAGCTTAGGTGTAGTCCTCGTCTCTTGACCATGGTTCAAAATTACGAGATCCGTCTTCCAAAGCCCTCGTGTAGCTGAATAAGGCAACTTTACTACTCATTCGATACTAGCTTTAATTAAAAATTTAATTCTGAAGAAGTTGTTTAATGTACCTGTCGACGTTCTCTTTTTTTATTTTTATTTTTTTTTTTTTGTAAAACTTTAGTAGGTGTTCTCTCATCGTAATATAAAAAGTACTAATTGTGTGTTGTGTACTTACTAAAATTGCTATTTTTCTTTCTTAAAAATTAATTTGGCTTTTTTCCATAAAAAAGCTCAATTCTCCATTCCTCTTGAGATAGCCCTTAACATAAAAATAATTTTTTATTATATTTTTCTTCATCTGATTACCAGAGAACATCTATTCCGCATAGGTAGGCTTAGAACTTTGAAATAAAATGCTTCGATCCACCCCCAAATATGTATCTTAACTTTTAGAGGACCATGAGTTTGCTAAATATTAGAATGTAACTGTTTATTTTAGTTTGTTTGAACGTAAAACTAAGTAAAAATCATGAGAAAAATACATAACAGTGTATAGATATTTTTGGTATTTAATGGGAATAGAACAGAATTATTCTCATAGAATTATTTGTCATTATCAGACATTTGTTTTCATTTGTTCAAATACTTTATTATTGCACAAAATAACACTTACCGAATAATATAAAGTATATGCGAAAACACAAAAAAATATATTATTACACTACAAAACTGAAGTAATAACAGCAAATAATAATAGCCGCGAATGTTTTATCATTGGCGCCAATTTATTTCAGATTTTTAAATGATTTTAATTTCTTTTTTTTTTTTGCACCTAAACGTTCCCGTTTACGCAATTGACTTCAGAATACATTCAATTTTCACATTCTGTATGAAAAAATGCAGATAACGTTGTAATTAAATGCGACAGCCATCGATTTTAAAATAGATAAAAATGTTTCCATTAGTCGTTAAATAGTTAAGGTCAGGGTTAAAAAATTTCGTACTTCACTTTTTATTTTAAATGTAAACCAGATTTACATTTTCAAACAATACGTAAACATGTCTTTCACATCCTAAGATCGGTAATTAAGTGGAAAAAAAGTTTTCTTTACATATTATATGACAAAGTTTTTAAGAGTCAATTATAAATGCACTATTTTATATAATTTCTTTCTAAAAATTAATACAAAATTCATCTTGATTAATGCGAAAAAACACATCAGAACGAAAAATATCTACAAACTCTTTATAAGAAGTTATTTAAAAAACTTTTTGAGAGAAAAGAAAAAGTTTTTAGGCTAAAATAAAAGAACGCAAAATTGATGTTAATATAAAATATGATATAGATCAATTCAAATTCAAAAATTTGCATAAATAATTTACCACGTTGCCAATCTATCAAATTTATGTTGAAATAAGAAAATGATGATACATATTGTAAATTCACCAGATTTAAGATATCAGTCAGTGGCAAAATCTACTCAAAAACTACAAGATAAATTATCAAAAACAAAAATAATAATAAATATTCACAAGTCTCATTTTTGTAATGTAAGATTTATTCATTGAATCACTTTTTAAAATAAAGAAACTATTAAAATATCTTTTGGTGGATTACTTTTATTTTTTCTTATAAATCTTTTAGCAATTATACTATTTTTCTATCATTTTTATTAAATCGTTTGCTATTACTTTCTAACTGACGACTGTTTTCGTAACTGATTTATAATACAAAATGTAAGGAAAATATTTTCTGGTTCGCGAATTTCATCTTACAGTTTGTAGCTTTCTTCATCTTATTACGTTAATGTTTTTGGAATAAGGAATAAAATATTCGAAAACGTAAACAATCGAAAGGAATTAATCGGTAGAATATACGATTGATTTGATAGAAGTATGCAGAGTAGCAGTGAGTTTTCTTTTTCTTATTATTAGTTAAAAACATGTTATTTAAAGTATTAAAAGTGTTAAAAGTATTTTAAAAAATAACTTTTAAGTGACTAAAACTGTTTTTACAACGTATTCAGTAGAATAATTTTACGTTTAAGAATTTTAGTCTAGTAACTAAGAAAATGGAACAAATCAATTACTCTTGAATCAAATAATCATGAGAAAAATTTCTTCTGAATTGTATTAAAATAGGAAAGGAGAAAGTAATTACTTTTACCTGTCACAGTTCATTAAGACACGTTGTTTAAATTCGTGTTTTCGCAAGTTAATTATATTTTAACTTTTTTGTTTCGATTCATAAGATAAACAAATTTCTCTCTAAAACTGTTCTCCACATATTTTATAAAAATCAAAGATTACTTTTCGAGAAACATGCGATAAAAAGTACCAAAAACAGATAAATACAGAACTGAATTCTGAAAAATCAAAAACTTCATTAAATCTTTCAAAATAATTAACCAGAAAATGAAGCTCATTTCAATGCTTAAGTTCAGGAATATTGAAAGAAATGAACAAGGCAAGTAAATTAAAATTATTTTTCGTGCTTAATTGGCAACATTCCAGAATTAAAATTTGACAGTTTAATTTTGCATTTGGCGTCATTTGTGTTCGGGTTAAAAAACCAATTACTATTTCATTAATTTTTCTGTAAAGTTTTGAAACATAGTGTTATTTCATGGGTTTGTACTTGTTTTTTCTTTTGTCATTTTGTTTAATAATATTGTGCTTCATTAATTAAACTGTAACGAACTATCTCGCGAGATTCCCTCTCTTAAAATTAAAAGGATTTTCTTTGCAAATTTTAACTGCCACTTTTCTTATGGAGGAAATGTAATGTGTTAATTAGAGTGGCTGTATAGAAGTGAATTGAAGCAGTGTTAAGAAAGATCGATAGTAACTGTCAATGGGTTAAGTTCGTGTGACCGCATGATCTCATGATAACTACAAACACATATTTCCAGCTAATCAGTTCACTAATTCATGTGATATCACAGTCACATGATAAATGTAATTCGTGTTTCTAACCAATCAGTTCATGCACTTCGCTGTTGCCAACTTTTGCTTTTTAAGGAAACTTTCTTTTTAAAAGTTTTGTCAAAAACAATAACGCACATAAATAAGCAAATTGCACTGAATTTAAGAATACATGTACAATACAAAAAATTTTAAATATTTTTTTTTAAATTTTTGATGAACCTTAATACTTGAACATTTTTATCCAACTATCAAATTTGAAATAGTTTCTATATTTTACAACTAGTTAAAGTACACGACTAGTTTCAGATTAAAATTCAATGGAATACGTGATTGCATTTATCATATGTTAGCCCATTGTTTATTGTCAGACAGTATTTCGTAGCTTCTATTTAATTTCATTCTTCCGGCAGAAGAAAACTAAAAGATCTAACAACCGGAAAAATTCCATGGTCACGCATTTGGAAGGAATGCTACGAGTCCCAGATAGCCGGTTTTCCTTGCTAGTTCTGTCAAATAAACGATGAGCGATTCTTTTGTAATTTATCCATGTGCGTTGCAATTTTCCTCCACAAACTAAAAATATTGGATTTGGAAACTTTGCTGAATTATATTTGTGTTTCTGATTTGTTATGGCTGAGACTCAATCATTCACGTAAGGCTCGAACTTGAAGCTTACATGAAACATGATCTGGCTGTGCAGTGGTAACCCCCAAAGTCTGCGTAGATAACTCTCGATCCCGTTCCTGGTTGTAAATGTACAGGAATGATTATATATATATATATAATAAAGAGAGAAGAGAGAAATTGTTCCTATATGAAAATATATACGGGAGGTCGTTCTCATTTTATGAAAACGATTTTGATAGTTTACTTCATTTTAAGGTATCCGACTACGTTCGGAACCGTGATTTTGCAAAAACGTGTAAATGGATAATATTTATGATATTAAGTTTAACTTAGATAAGACAATGTATATAAAATTGTTTTAAGGACATTATGACAAAAATTATTTAAATACGATATTTTGACAAAAATTAACTTAGAATAACTTTTTCCAAATGTTCCTTTTTAACAATGTTTCCCTATTTATAATAATATTTTGCCTGTATATAGCTAGACCTCCGTACAGGGGGTAACTGAATTTTTTGAAACGATTGACTTGGAAGTTGGTTTATCCATGTTTTGAAACAGAAGGGGTTATAGAAAATCGCCGATAATTATTTCAAATGGTTGGAACTCTGAAATAATGTAAATTTTTTCAAAAATGTTTTTGAGCCTCTGAACAGTGGTTTTGGGGCTTATTCGGTAAAATATTTAACAAGTTTTTAAAGGGAAATTTAAACTTTGATAAAGTTAATTTTTAAAATATTGTATTTAAATAGTTTTGTCATATAATGACCTTAAAACCATTTATCGTTATTTAATCTAAGTGACACTAAAATATCATGAAAATTATACATTTATGCGTATTTTAAATCATGGTTCCCCGACTAGCCCCATTATAAATACCCCCTTTTTATGTGACGATTTGCTTCTATCTGATGACCATAATTCTTCACTATAGCTCTAGCTCGAATTTTCCTTGGAAGTAAATTATTTCAAAATACTGTCATACCAATTTTACTCCATTCCTCTTGAATCGTTTTCCGAAATCCACTCAGTGCTGCTAGATGCCTTTTTCTTAAGGCTCAATTTTCATAAACCGCGGAAGCACAAAAGTTCTTTGAAGAAGCGTCAGGTGGTTTTTACAAGTATTTCATCAAATAGGATGAACTTTATTCTTGTTTTTGATTCTTTCTTTGCTGAATAAGGGCAGTTGGCTTAGACGGGTAACTAGAGGCTTTGTGCATGTGAAGCTTAACTTTATCAATGGGCTTTCCATATGAAATAGAAATTTCTTCTTCAAAAATTGGTTTTAAAATATTCTTCTGATAGAGTAGAGTGAATTAATTTTGGCTTTACTTGAGACTTTTTTGAATTTTTATTTGCCGTTGTAACAAAATTCTGCAACTATCATGAATCTCTTTGGGGACTTTTCTGTACACAAACAAAGCCATTTCATTCGATTATTCTTTTATTACAATTACTTAAATATCTGCTCATGACTTATCAAATGTTACCATAAATTTTCATTTTTCACAGCTAGGTGTTTTTCATATAATTTTCTACGATTTGTTTTTCTTTCAGCCAAATGTTTTGGTAAAAGAAGGTAAACTTCAGGTTTAAACATCTTTTTTAACTTTAAATCTTTATGAATGATTTTTCTTACAGTACCGAATGGCATTCTAGTTTCAATGCAATGAATCTTTGAGTCAATGTATTTTCTTTTAAAATCAGAAGCTTCACTTTCTTGATATTTGCCAGCGTTTGAA
Source organism: Trichonephila inaurata madagascariensis (assembly GCA_019973955.1). Lineage (NCBI taxonomy): Eukaryota > Metazoa > Arthropoda > Arachnida > Araneae > Nephilidae > Trichonephila > Trichonephila inaurata. The sequence goes on from BMAV01026864.1 coordinate 36,230, forward strand.
CAGTCTTAGGGTGAAGTTTTGTATTCATGTTTTCATTTTTACTTTAAACTGGAAATTTTTTTCCTTTCATATGCAATATATTGTTACGTAGATCCGGGTTCGAGGAATTTATGCAAAACAATCACAAAGAAAATAAACGGTTCTTCAAAAGCGATGCGAATTTATTATCAAAAATCCAATCCTTTAAATACAGGATTCAGCAACAATATTCATAGAGTAAATCTCCGAAGCTCTTCACACCTTCAACAGCAATCAAACGTTGTGTTTGATCAGTATTTAAAATACATTTATGTAAAAGATTTTTTACTATAGCACAGCCGATCTAATCGCTAGTCAAAACAGTGCTCATTGATCTCAGGCTGAAATCAAGACTCTCTCGTTCCGGCGAGCATCTCTATTTAAAGGCGCGGCAGAAACTTTCCGAAATATAACCGCTCGTGTCATAGAACGTGACTTTAGTGGACCTTTCCACAAATTTCTAGAAGAATCCAGAGGGTCCCGAACTTGCCAACATGGTCATCAATGACGCCAAAATGGTCGCCAAATTGGCCACCAACTTGGTTGCCAAAAATGATGCCAACTTGGCTCTACCGCCAAGATTTCGCCTTCTCATGGAATCGCAATTATAACGTAAGGGCGGCATTGCTTGTGAATAGGTACAATTTTAAAACAAAATAACTATAACATAGAGTAATATAAATGCATTAAACATCAAAATACAAATTATTTACACTATTTACACAAATTTGGTAACAATATTATAAATAACTTTTTTTGAAATGCAATGTCCAAGATTCATAGTTTGTTGATACAAATATATTTCTCCTCAGAAAGCGCAGTTACGTAACCTTCAGAGCTATCTATCAATTTTAGGAGCTGTTTTCAAAATTATTAATTTAATTTTTTTACTTTCCAATCAAAATGAAATATTAGCAGATGATTATTCTGAAGTTTCATAAGTTTTATCTCAAAATTTAAACGAGAAAGTAAATTACAAAATGTTTCTATAAAGTGCGAACGACTGAAATAAACTTCCTTTTCAATTTCCTTTATAAGCTTTCTTACTATGATGTCGAGGAGACCATCACTTCTGTGTGACTTATTCCACATAGTTCAAAGAAGGCTTATAAATCGTCACTTGACCTCTGTTCAAAATTGAGAATTAACACACACATTAGTAAAATAGTTAGAAAACAACCATTTAATGCAGTAGTTTGCAGATTCTGTGACCTTCTCCATTTGTGCGCATGCTTCAACTTAACCAATGGACTGCCAATCAGTAAAGGAAAGCTGAGTTTTAGAAGAAAATACTAAATAATAACGCTTTTATAATTCCATTAAATTGTTTAAGTAAATCTACATTAAAGTGCTTTTAAGTACCATAATTAAGTGTAAGTTCTATTAGATAGGGACAAAAAAATTGTGCATTTATTCACTGAAATAAATTTTCTGTTAAACCAATTACAAAAATGTAGTTTTGATAACATCTCCCGAGGAATATATGTAGCTATTACTTTTAAAGTATAATTAAGTTTGAAAACATTAAATGTTATCATTACTCAATTATTCCGTTTCATGCCGTATAATTTTAAGCAGAAAAGAATCCCTTAAAGAATATATTTTTGGCTTTATTTGTAATACATCTCTCTCTTTTTCTTGTTTGCTCTTTTACATTTGGTTTTTCTGTCATTAGTAACTGTCCAACCTACAAATCACTGCAATCACCATCTTATGCAATTAAATAAAATATTCCATCATTTTTAATTTGAGATTATTTTCCAGTTTAATAATAATTTTATAAATATATTTTATTATAATTTCACCGATTTCGACTTCTGTCCCACCTGAATTCGTTTGAAAAATCGTATCAGAAGTTTAATAACATATTTTTGTCAAAAATAAATGACTATGTTTAAATAACTTGTATTTTATGCTTAAAAAAAGCTAAAGTTTCAACTAAAAATAGTGCTTTTTTACAAAGTTTAATGAAAAGCTGTATTGTATGAACTTTTCATTATATCGTATTATTTTCTTTTATTTTTAAGTAATTTAATACTTTTTTAAATACTTGCTTAAATACATTCTCTTTTGAAAAAATAAGCTGAAACTCCTTTTTTCTACAGTTAAACGTTTTTAAAATGTATTATTTTTGTGCGGGGTCCTATTCGCTCTCTTTCACTAATCCTCTTGGGAGAAATACTTCGTTAACACAACGCACACACGGTTATTTGAGTTTAAAACTGCCTTTCGTAGAGAGAATTTGATTTTATGCTAATTTGAGTGTTATTTAAACCCTAGCAAAGGGAGTGTTAGAGTTAATCATTACGCTGTTATTAAAGTGAGATTAGCGAAATTCCTTTCGGAAGAATAGGTGAAAGGGAGAAGTTTTTGATTAGAATATAGTTGACCCAAACAAGATCTGACGAGTGCTCTTCCATAGGATCATACTGAGTTAAGTGTTTAATTATTTGTCTTACGAATTTAAGATAGCCAATTAATTTGATTGCTCCCTCGGTTTATAATATTGTTTGATAGTAAATTTATTGAATCAAAATAAATTTATTTTCATAGAAATGTCTGTTCTTTCAAAGTCCCAAACTTCACCTGCGACCTTAAGGTCGAGACATTTTCACCATTTTTATATGTCGAAGCTTAACGTTGTCTTAAATTAATTTTCACGGAATTATGTTGTATAACACTCAAATGTTTATTTTATTGCTAAAATATACCTTAAAGCATGTATTGAAATATGTTTCTGTTTGGGGCATCGAACAGAAGTTAGCTATTTTCAGAGAATCAAATATTATTTATTCTACTAATTACAATGATGTGACAAAGTGTTAAAAACAAACATGTTTTGGGGAATTTTTCAGAATTCACTGATTCGTTTTTAATGAACACTGTTTAACACAACAAACAATGGATGCTTTTCTGAATTATCCAACCAAATCGATCTCTCTCTTTCATTTTATGCTAATTAAGGAAAGTGGTGAATAGGTGCCTCAAGTATTATTCTTTGCGGTTTTAGTTTCATTCTTGCTTCTGAAGGATTACGATTATTTTTTAAAAATCCACAAAGGTACAGAGACAACGTTTGGATGATGGATTAAGCTAGAAAGAAGATGAAAGCTTACTGCAGGGCACTTATAGGAAAGAACGGAAATGCTGATTAATCTCACTCTATCAAGCATCAACAGGGGTTTTGTCAGTGGACCTCGTAGTTTTAAACCTTTTTCAAGTGGCGAAGCTGACACCTGAGCTGCTACCACTCTCTCTTAATTTCCACACCACACCCAAGGGGAGGATTTTGAGCCTCAGACCTTCTGTAAGGTGGGGTTTCGATGGCACTAGGGCTCAAATTCATGACACGCCGGTCGTGAGCTCGGGACCCTGACCACTCTGCTACAGCAGCCACAGTTTAATCTCAAGCGGAGATGGCAAGATGACTTAATGTGAATGGAAAGTGGTTTCCGGATTATCAAACCAGTTTCAGAGCATTGAAACATTATCAAAAGGAAAGATTATTGGGCGTCCTATATAGCATGCATAAGTCAGATTGACCGCTAATTTACTTCAATTGCAAAGCACAGTAGGAAGACGACAGCTACTCAACGCGAAAATGAACTATCCGCTACTTCTGGTACCTCAGTTTCGAGATTTAATGTTAACCGAAAGCTTAGAAAAATAAATCTTTATATCCGTAGACCAATGACCTGCATTCCGCTCACTCCAGAGTACAGAAGAGACCGCCTGATTTGGGAAGGACAACATAATCCTTGAGTTAACCTGTGTTCTTTCCACTAATGAATCGAGATTAAATTTGAGCGATGCTTCTCGATGTCTTCACATATGGAGAAAATGAGGGTATCCTGTACCATCCCTCTAACATCATGGAGGTGGACCACTATGGAAATGATTCTGCTGCTAGGGCACAGTACTTTGAATGTCGCTGTTAAGGCTTGATTACTCCTGTGAAAAACTGCGTTAGGACAGCATTGACATTCTCATTATCTGGAACCTTCATAGTAAGAACCTTCATAGTAAGAACCTTCATAGTGTAAGAGGATCCAATCGAATCTGCATGTCAATCTTATAGAGAGTCCATTGGACTGTGTTAGGGCACCGTAGAGTGTTGAAGGATGTAGAAGCTTTTTAAACGTCGTAGAGTGTTGAAGCCTGTAGAAGTGTCTGTCTAGCGTCTGTGAAACTTTTTGGTTTCCCCTTTACCTGTCTCTTTAAAGATCGAATAAGTGACGCCCTTCCAAGCCTCACGTGATGAAGAATCACTTCTGTTTTGACTTCTGCTGGCTGACATAAACTTGCAGGCCATGATGGAAATTTCAACAAGCAATATCACTCCCGATTTTTCAAAAAGTATAGAAAAGTATGATAGGGTACATTTGTCCCATTAAGGTATCCGACTACGTTCGGAACCGTGATTTTGCAAAAGCGTTTAAATGGATAATATTTATGATATTTAGTGTCACTTAGATTAGAAAATGTACATAAAATTATTTTAAGAGTAGTATTACAATAAAAAATTATTTAAGTACAAAAAAAATATTTTGACAAAAAATGAACATATAAGGACCCATTTTCAAAATATTCTCCTTGTGTAAAAAATGCTTCTATTATAATAATATTTTGCCTTTATACAGTTTAGAACTCTGTACAGAGTCTCAACTAGAATTTTTGAAATATATAACTTAGAAGTGAGTTTATCCCTGTTTTACGACAACAAAGAGGAGAAATTTTAAGAAAAAAATGCCGATAATTATTACAATTGGTGGTAGCTCTGAAAATAATATGAATTTTTCAAAAAAAAATAGTTCAGACTCCCTGGAGAAATTTTTACTTTGTATAAGCACACACACACAAAATGTTATTATTTTAAAGGCTTTTTTTTATAAAAGGAGAACATTTTGAAGAAAAGGTTATTTTAAGCTAATTTTTTGCCCAAATATTGTATTTAAATAATTTTTTTGTCAAAATGTCCTTAAAACAATTTTATACATGTATTCCAATTTAACCGACACTAAATATCATAAAAATTATTCATTTATGCGCTTTTTAAAATCACGGTTCCGAACGTAGTCGGATACCTTATACTGATTCTAAAATGAAATGTGCTTGCAGCTATACACAATAAGAGAAATCAGTACAATAAATAAACTGAATAAAACTTCCCTATTTTATTTCGCTTGTATTTATTATTTTTTATAATGAATGCAATCATTTTAAAATGTTACGGCCCTCCAGTATCCTCCACTTCCACAACGCGGCCGTTGAGCCAAAACAAGTTGCCTACCATGCGCTATGTTTGGGCAGGGGATTTTCACACACACGAGCATATAAAGTTTCACAACTTTCAGAAAGACACCTAATCTGTGATATAGAAAAGAGATGAGGTTTTCTTGAGGAGAAGTGGGCATCCAGCTTCTTTTATGGATTACAAAGCTTGTCCAAGACTTTTATGCTTTCCACCGTATGAGTTGGTCAACGAATACCACGAGATTCAGAATGGAATGTGCAAGCAGATTTCCAGACATGAGTCCCAAAAGCATTTCTGGGATATTCTTAGCTGAGTAATTGCAATTCTCCAGCCAGTCTAGAATACTCCTGAAGCTAATAAATGCCATGGTGGAAGACTGAATTTTGTTGTACCAAGACAGGAAACTTTATTGTGAAGCTATTTTTGCCATCAGAAGCAGCCGTACCCCTGTTAAACCCTCGACTAGTAAAATATTGTTATAAAAGTTTTGAACCACCATACTTTCAATAACATAAATCATGAGCATGAGCAAATATTATTAAATTTTTATCGTCATTCTTTTTGTAATGCTTTTAAGTATTTTCATATTCAAGTTCATTTGAATTTGTTCAGCACTTTTTAAAAATTCACAAAAATTTGTTGTTTTTTCTAATATTGTGCGCACCAGTGTACTTTCTATTTTAATCTCGTTTTTAAAAAAGCCATAAGTCGTATAAAAACACCATAAATTTCTTTTGTGTAAAATATATATATATATATATATATATATATATATATATATATAATATATATATATATATATATATATATATAGTTGTAATTAAATTTACAATATTTTTATCACACAAGTAAAATTCATTCTGTCATGCAAATTTTAAATTTTAATTTAAAACTTTCTTCTCGTCCTTATCAAAATAATATTTCTTTTCAAAATAAAATAGTATTAACATTTAAATTAAAATAAATGTATTAGTTCTGTCTGAAAATATTTAACTTGAAGTAATATTTTACTCTTTTCATATTACATATTTAAAAATAGTATTAACATAAAATTAAAATAAATTCCATTATGTATGAAAGAAAGTTCATATTTGAAATTTATCGTTTTAAAGGTGAAGTTATACTGAGCTATATATCTTATTCAAATGTAAATATTGATAATAAATCTATTCTCACAAATTTGCTAGAAGAGTACTTACAAATGTTTTAACTCTAAAAATAATTCAACGGTATTTTCTATACCGCTAGTAATAAAACATTATAATTGCTTAAATAACTTTTGGTGTATAATTAACGTTTTCTTGTTATTTGAGAGATTTGGTTAATATGAAGAATGGAGTATCCCTCAGATTTGCAGGTTTTCTTTTAATTTCATGATGAGATAAAATTTTTATTTTGGTAAGCCTTAAAAATAGAGAAATGCACAATTATTTCGATTCAGTCACTTGCTGCTGTTCTTTATTTAAAATCAGCAGATGATCTTTTCTTTCTAGAAATAACATTTTAAGTGCTAGTTGAGAAACTTCTGAAGATTTCGTCTTCGATGTTCATTGTGTAATGACAACAATTCGTACTGTTACATAACAGAAAGTTACCAGAAACTATGATTGTCATTTTGATGAACTTATCGTCCCTCATAGCACCATACAATTTTTATCGTCAAAATTTTCGGCCAAAATAGGATTCAATCTAATTCTCTTTCAAAAACGTCAAAAATTCGTATTTTCAGAGTTTCAATGTGTTTGGTTTTGACATATTGCCAGTTCAGGACTACTATCGATACATATTGTGAGTTTGGCAACCTATTTTAGAGATCGTAAAAATTTTGCCAATTTGGCCAAAGAACACTTTATACTTAACTTTATAACCAAAAGATTTAAAAATTTAGTTCCAAATACTATTCTCTAATTCTAGTTTTCCAGAATTAAATCGAATAAAATCATTATAAAAAAAAGATATTTTTTTTAATTCTTTTGAATCTTTAAAACACACATATTATAATGCAAAATAATGCGTTAAATGTAATAATTTACGAGTCTTTTCAGATATTGAAGAAATTGGAAAAAATAGCTATATATATTATTCTAATACTAATTAAATTAGAATACTCTTAATTATTTTTTCAATGGATTTATATGTTATTTTGGGCTAAAAAGTAAGGAAAAATTCAAAAGTACTTTTCCATTTCGCCGGCGCATGCAATAAAGTCGCCAAAAAGGATTCAACTGACGACAAATGGAATATTCCCACTGATAATCTACCACCACATTTTCAAAACAAGGCGTGGTCTTTTCTTATCAGAAACTTTTTCATAATTCATCAAAAATGGATGAAAAACCAATAATAACTATTTATTAACATTTTTATGTGTATATTGCGTGTTGTCACCAAAAACACTAACTTGGCGAAATTTGCGCCAGTGAAATGGAAAAGTATCGAATTTAGATTAAAATTAGCATAAACACAATTGCAATGCTTAATTTATTCTCTCTTTCCACTCTATCTATCTCTTTGAAACTTTTTTTTTCATATTTTTGTATATCAATATATTTTTATTGTTACTGGAAGAAAATGTTGCATTTAATAGTGCATTCTGTATCATATTTTAATTTTCTGAAAGCAATTTTTCTAAAAACTATACATATCTAATAAAAACACAATTGGAACCTTGATAATCTTATAACAATTACTTCAACAATAACAATAATCTTATAACAATTACTTTCAATGTTAAAAGCACTTAAAAATTATAAAAATAAAAATTTTAAGCAATAAATGCTTTACAAAATTTATAATTTATTTGACAATTTCGAATAATGAATTTTATTATTCTTTCTTTTATAAAAAACTGTCGAGAAAAAAATTTGATAATAATGATCAAATTAAAAAATCATTGATTTTTTTAATTATGTAATGTAATATAATTTCCTGCTAAAACACTATGTATTTAATAAAATGGAAATATATTCATAGGCAAAAAATGAGATGAATCCTAAAAAATATAATTAATTTTAAGCAAAAAATGAAATAATTTATTAAACTATCATATTTTACTATCAACTATCAGATTTTTTTCAAATATGAAATGAATTATTCCAAAATTTATTAGATTTTAAATTCCTTGCAAGAAACAGAAAGATTTAAATAAGTATTCAAAAAGTTTTAAAAGATTAGAAATTATAATTCCAGTTTCCATATAAATTTTACTTAGGAGGAAATTTATAATTCTAGATTCCTGTAATCTAATGTAGTCTATGCATAGTTTTTCTTCTAAAATTCTACTCAGAGTTAAATCTCTATACAAGCCATAGAATTAATAAAATAAAATAAGGGTTTTATCTTGCGGGGGAGATTCTTTCTATATCATTACTAAAGGCTTAAGTTATCGAATTTTTTTTCGAAGACAGATGCTCTATATTTCCTAAGGGAAATATTCGATTCTCAAAAGTAATTTTTCCTTGAGAAACTTTAAAAAGATTTTTTTTATATGTATAAAATTATTTTCTGTTGAATATATTCTTACTGTTACTTATTGTAAATTTTATTTCGTTATCTCTTCAATTCCTTACTTAACTATGTATAAATCTTTAGATTGTTTCCATTTATTCAAAAGAAAACAAAAATGTTCGATGACTGAGGTATTTAAGCGAATGAACTTATCTAATTTATTATTTGCACTGAAATAAATTCTCCCAGAATGCCTTTTCAGTGATTGTGTTATTTTCAAAAAAAAAAATCGTGAATTTTTGTGCAGAATAATTATTATATTTTATGTTTCTAAGGATGTAAAGCTCCGTATTGTTTCAATTCTTTTTTTTACTATGCTATTATTCTGTTTATTTATTCTGCTTCCTTCAACAATCTCTTATACTTTTCTGGAACCTGGTTAATGCAAATGAATTAAGAAATTAAGTGAATGAGTTAAGGTATCGGACTACGTTCGGAGCCGTGATTTTGAAAAAGCGCATAAATGGATATTTTCATAATATTTAGTGACACTTAGATTAGAATACACGTATAAATTTGTTTTCAGGACATTATGACAAAATTTTTTAAAAATAAATTTTTTGGCAAAAATTAATTTAAGAACAACTTTTAAAATGTTCTCCTTTTTAAAAAATGTCTATAATAATAATATTTGTTGTATATAAAGTAAAGACTTCCCAGAAGTCTGAACTGGGATTTTGAAAAATTCACATTATTTTCAGAGTTCCCACTAATTAAAATAATTTTTGGCGTTTTTCCCTTTAAAAATTTCTCCCTCTGTTGCGTAAAATACGGATAAATCCAATTTAGTTAAAATTTTCAAAATTCTAGTTCACCCTCCTGTGAGAGTCGAGTAATACAGGGAAAATATTATTATATAAAGCATTTTTCATAAAGGAGAATATTTGAAAATGGGTCATTCTAAGTTTATTTTTTGTCAAAATATTGTACTTAAATAATTTTTATTTAATAATACTCTTAAAACAGTTTTTACGTTTTTTTAAACAGTAACACTAAATATCATAAATATTATCCATTTATACGCTTTTGGAAAATCATGGTTTCGAACGTAGTCGGATACCTTAAAGTGCTGATGGTCACGTGATAAATATAGTCACGTGTTCTTCATTGAATTCAAAACTGACACTAGATTTTACTTATTATTCAACTTTTAAAAGTTTGATAAAATTTGAGGTTTGATAATTGAGATCAAGTATTAAGTTTCTTTGAAAATTCAAAAAAATCTTATACGTTTTACTGAAAATCAATTTTTTGTTTACCTATGTGAATTATTATAAATGACAAATATGCACTTTTTAAAAGAAAATTTCTGCATAAACAAATTTTGCAACAGTAACGCATGAACCGTTTGGGATAAAACACTCATCGACTTGACGTCACATGAATTCAACTGATAAGAAAGAAAACTGATTGAATTATCATGTGAGGTGTCAAAATAAATTTTGCCCGTTTAATTTACAATTTTATAAATAAAATTGTTTTCGTAAGCAGTCGTGATCATAGAGGATTTCTTGTGCACGAGATATTTTTGTACTTTTTATAGTAACTGATATAGAAGTAATTTCGGTCTAGATTCAAAAAGAAATATAACCACAGAATCGTTTGGTTAAATAACATTTATTTTTCAGTCTTTAGGGAAGGAGGTGGTTACGCAGGATTACTTGTGGTACACAATGTGGTTATAACTAAAGTACCTCCTTTCAAAATGCTATAAAAGACTATTTCTCGGAATGGCTTCAAAGTTCGACTTAATATACTTGAAAAGGAGGGAAACGGTATGAATAAAAACAAACAAAATTCCGAAGTATATCAATAGATGTGCTGTAGCTGCAAAGAAGTAAAATTTAGCAACAAGTGCCCTTTTAAATCGAATTAGATAACCCGTGGCAAAGGGTTTAAAATTAAACCAACTGTATTATCCATTGCACTGGATTGTTTGGTTTTCTGATGAAAAAAATTGATTTCAAAGTTATTCAATAATAGGGGCATTGTTAATGAAAGACCATTTACTAACGTAAGGTCGTACCACATTTAATGGGAAAAATCGGTTAATCGGCCTTGGACCAAAGGCCGCGTGGAAATAACAATAATAATAAGCTACAATAAAAATAACAATGATTTTGTTTTCTTATGCCATACCGTTTCCCCTTCTTCAAATACATTCAGTTCCAATTTGAAGTCATTATGACCAGTGGTTCTTTTTTTACAATATTTTGAAAAGGGAACTAATTATAATCACCCTGTATATCTCAATCAAATAGATTGTGATATGCCTGATAAAAGAAAATAATATATTTGTGGCTTTTTCTGTCGGAATAATAAGTTGCGTAAATTATTGTCTCAACTGATTTCGTTTTATGCATTTAAGTAAAGACAAGAACTAAGGTATATAGTTGGGATAATGTTTTTCTATTTGGAATCTTACTTGACTCTTGAAATTAAAAAATTATGTCCTCAGGAATTGATTATATTTTTGTAATGAATCATTCTTGAAAAAAAGAAAATTTATTTCACAAGTTATCATTAGTTTTCTTACTCCTACCTTTCATATTTTGTGACTGAATAAGTCGGTTGTTGATACAATGTAATTCTCAGATGAACCATAAGAAGATCACAGATAAGTTAATTATTATATTATTACATTCCGATGTAATAACAAAAGAAATAAAAAAACTAATAAATAATATCTATCCTTTTCCACTCGCATCGATCAACAAAGAAGTTTTCTTTCTGAAAGTTGTCCACATTCTTTTTGGTCTTAAGAAAATACAAGATGGAAAAAAAAGCCAAATTAATGAAAACATTTTTTGTTACTTACATATTAACCCTATGCCACTGGCGTCTTTCGGCGAATTTAAACCAAATTATTGTCAAAATGTAGATAAAAAAATACAGTAAAAGGCTGGTTAAGATTCCAAATGAAATAGGTTGCCATAATTCGTGCTCCCGGACATCCCTAGTGTGCAGATATCGCGATTAATGACCAAGTTTTTTAAAGTAAATATCATTTTATGTCCAAAAAAAGGGCTATCAACGTTGACAGCTTTTTTGTATGTTAAAGGGAGGCTTTTGTAGCTCAATAAAATTTTAATTTGTTTACATTTTTAATTTTTAAAAAATTTTTTAAATTTAAAAAAGCACCTCTGGCGTTAAATTTCACTTAAGGGACACAATACTGTAGAAATATATGTATATATATATATATTAGGGAATAAAATTTTACAGGTAATTTTTTTTAATTTTCATTAATATACTTAAAAATTTTATAAACCAAAAAAAATTCCTTTTTTCGAAAAAATTTCGCGTCGGTTTCAAAACTGTGGGGCGCGCCCTCCTGAAGGACGTGATAACTCTACTACCGGGGCACGACCATATTGAAAAGTCGAAGACAAAAGATTATTATAAAAAATTATTAATTTACTGTAAGTGAACAAAACAAAAAACATTCGACCCAAAAAAAATAAAATAAAATTTCCTTTTTTGGCGGATCTATACGCTTTTCCCTTAATCCTCTTGGAAATCTTTTTTGGGGAATAAATTCACGTTATTCACAACCAACCCTTCGGAAGAAAAGAATCGTGATATTTAAATTAACTTAAAAAATAGGTGCGTTTTCTGGGGAGATAGAAAAAAAGAAAATATATTCAACCAGGTGGAATTTCTAGAAGGTATAATATTAGAATTATAGTGATTTGATTCTTATCAGGAGGGAACTTAAAGTGAGGATTGTTCAGCAGGATTGATTTGATATTTGATTAAATCGGATGATAGGTTTGATCCTTTCTTAAAGTAAGAATCAAGTTTGCTAGTCTCCTAATCGTTAGCGTTTTACTGTCATTGTTCTACTTTCACGGTTACCATTGTGATACATTCTTTTGCTATTATTAGTTGAAATTGCGTCTGTTCTTAGAGTGGAAATAAATAGATTAATTGGATCATGTCGAGTGTTTCTTCCCTCCCCCACACACACCTAGGTGCCCGAGAGAGAGGAGAGGGCCTCTTACACACTGATATAATACAATTATAAATGTATCAGTCTGTTCAATGTATTTTATAATTAATTTAACAATACTAAGTTAAGAACGGGTTTGATAATTACTAGTGACCTTACCGGCTTGTATTAAAACTTATGTTGATAATTTGTACGGCTTCTAATAAATCCCTTAATTGCCAGTTAAAAGTTACATAATTTGCTCCTCAATGCCACCGTTTTCCACGTAGATGTTCATATGTGATGTTTTTGGGGGGCGGAGAAAAAGGATAAATAAGCAAATCCTCTGCTATAAGTAAATCCTTCGCAAATAGTGTCAAAATCCTTGTATTGCCTTCCAAAGCCTTCGGAATAATTTTATGGATAGTAATGCACAGAAAAGATCGTACTTCGGAAAGACGTATATATATGTCCAGAAAATTAAGGCTTTGAGTGAGACATTTATATACGCCAGTGGCAAAAGTCGTATTGTAGCTTTAGTGTCAAATTATAGTATTATTGTATTAATTACACTGTTATTGTATGAAGACGGGGCAATGAAAATTATGATTGAATATTGGGTGGAAGTATTGAAAGTTTGAGAAGCACTGTATTAAGCAGTGTTATAAATTTGCTGGGGGAAAAGCAGCTGACGACTCTAATTATTTGAAAAATAAAAGATTTATCAATGGATTAAGGATGAACAAATTACACGAAGACAAATGGATGTAAATTCATAAAGAAATATAATAACAAATACAAGGATGAAAAAAAGCACTCGTTTTAAGCAAGTTTTACAGCGCACCAGAAACGTCTCTCTTAAACAGTTCCACACGCAGGAACTCAGATAGATAAAGTCTCTGTCTTATCACAGACAACGCACAAGCAGATTCAGACACTCGACCGTTGTGTCAAAGAATACTATACAGGCTCATGGAAATTTTCAGAATCATCGATTCCACAGACTTCACGGTGATTCCTTGGCGATATCAGTTTCCACCAAATTTGTTGCCAATCTTGCAACCTTCTCATATATTCTAGGGTTGCCATTATCTTATTAATGTTCGTGCTGAGAAGCTAACTTTCCTTGTAAAACTCAATTTTCCACAAGGAGAGCAACGCTGCAGGAAAATAACTCATGTTGTTCCAATATTATTGTCTATATATTTAGTATTCATTCCAGGTCTCCTATTTGTCAAATTCTGTAATTAAAGCTTGAATGCTATTGGAAATTTGATAAAAGCAACTTGGTTCAATGGTATCTACCGCCAAATATCAAAGAGTCAGAACCTAAAACTCGAAATTCATTTTCAATGGGGGAAAAAATAAATATTTTTGCATAAATACTTGAAACTGAATTCATTTATAACTCTGCATTTTTAAAATTTGAAAAAGTTTCATCACACAATTTTTAAACTGAAAAACCGTTTATTATTACGATATAGAAGTAGAAACGATTTCATCCAAAAGATTCATTGGAACAGACAAAAAATGGAGGCACCGAAGAATTTTTACAATTCAAAAAGTTACATATATATTATATTCTAAAGAAATGTTGTGCATAATATGAATACATATTAAGGGTTATTTTCCTTAATTCTGTAAGGAACTAATAAAAATTAGATATCTTAAATTTTCAAAACCATGTATCACCTGAAAACATTGTCAATGTTATTTATTCCTCAACTCCCGAAAACTAAAGACATTAATCAATGTTACGCTGCATAGAAGTAATATACTAGGTAATAAGTAAAGTATTGAAACATATTCTTTCGAGACATTTGTTTTGTCAAAAAGATTCCTTTGATGCCTTTTAATCAACATTTCACGTAGGTTGTAATTTTTAAATCATCGAAGAATTGCTGAATATCACGCGAAACATCTTAGAATGCCGTCGCTAGTGTGATTTAAAACTAAGTTTATCTTCCAATATTGCTTTAATGTTCGATGTACACAGTTTTAAATCAAATATATTGACTAAAATTGAATTCCAATTTTGAATCGTGTAATACATTGATATAAAGGAAATGTCTCATAAAAGAAAACTAAAATATAAATTTTGGAAATATTGAATTAAACTAATAAAAATGCCGAGACATTTAGCTTAAATTATCTTCAAAAGTTTTAAATTAGCTTGCATTATGTTTGAAAAGAGGGAATTTTGTAATTGATTTTTCAATTATTTAACGATATGTAATGATTCCGATTTTCCCGATGTCAATTCAAAGTTTTAGAATTTGATCAAAGTTAAAAGTTTAGCATTAAAATTCATCCATTTAATTTATAGATACATTTTTATTTCATACTCCCCATTATCCGCCCACTTCGATGTGAATTTCATGACACATTGCTATTTTAAGTTAATGTAACGTTTCTCAAACTGTGGGGTGCACCCCCTAGGGGGGCGTGCTAACTCTACAAGGGGGAGCGAGCATATTGTTAATTTAAAAAATTATTAATTTACTGAAAGTATACAGACAAAATGCATTCTGATATAATAAAAAAATAAAATTAACGTTTACTCTAAAATAATGCACTAATAAATGTATCAGTACTGCACAATGTATTTTACATTTAATTTAACAATACAAAGTTAAAAACAAGTTCAATAATTACAAGTAACCCACAGACATGGGCTTGTCATGTATAAAAATATATACAAAAGTTAAGACTTATTTTGATAATTTGTACAGTTTGTAATTAATCCCTTACTGCTGATTAAAATTTATAATTTGCTTCCCAATGCCACTGCTTTCCTCGTAGGCGAACGTATGGGATGTATTGGGGGAGAGGGTAAGGATATATATATATATAGATAGACATACTTATTTCTGAGGATTTGCGTATATATATATATATATATATATATATACGCAAATCCTCAGAAATAAGTAAATCGTTCTCAAACACTATCCTTTTATTGCATTCCGAAACCTTCGGAATAATTTTATGGATAGCAGCGCATAGTAAAGATCGTACTTCGGAAAGACCTATATATACGTCCGGGGCAATAAACGCTTTGGCTGAGCGAGATGTTTAATGGCCTTAAGAGGCACATAATATGACACTTAAGAGGTTAAAGCCGTATTGTAACTTTAGCGTCAAAGTATATTATTGAATTCAATACATTGTTATTGTATGGTAGGAAGGGGAGGAGACGTGATGAAAATTGTAAATGAATATTGGGTCAAAAATATTGAAAGTATGAGAAGCACTATGCTAAAGGTATCTAATTCCTGCGTTAAGCATTCGAGTGTATTGAAAAATATTCTTAGAGCCCTCGTCTCTTAATTTTAACAGGAAAAGATTTATAGTTATTTTACGCCCTCGGAACCCCTTCCCTCAGGGTCGATTTCCTCATAACCCATTCTTAGATACACTTTATACTCAACAAACAGACAAACAAACAAAAAAACATTTAATATCTAATAGTCTAATTTAAATTTAAAATATAATAGTCTAACCATTCAAAAACGGAAATTTTCTTCATGTATAATGCCCCCACAACCCCCCATGGGGTTCAGCTTCTGTAAAACTCGTTCTTAGTCCATCTCTACTCAACAAAAGAAACATGCTTACCAAATTTCAAATAAATTGGTTTTATAGTTCAGGAGATTTTGTGATGAGTGAGTCACTTTTCACCTTAAAGAAAGAGATGAGAACATGCCATCTGCTAGTGAATTTTGTAATTGAGAAGAATAATTCACTTAACTCTGTTATGTAAATGTAATAAGATATTTTAAAGATGTAATTAATAAAAATGTTCAAAGTCAAAAATTTATTTAAAAATGTTTTTTCGTTTTAACAAATTTAAATGTGTAAAAGATTTAAAGTAAGAATTAGTTTCAGGAAAAAATATTTAAAAAAAACTTCCAGTGAAGTATTAAAAAGTTGAAACTATTTTTTTATCTAAGCTTAGAGCATAAACATGAAAATCGCCCAAGCGTAAAGTACTAACAAAAAAATGTGATAGAAAACTTTAAACACTTTCTCTTTCATAATATTCATTCATTTTAAAAATTCCTTAAAAAAAAATTTTTTTGTGAGTGTGTTAGTGCATCATAATTTCTTTATTATATTGTTTTCAGCGTTTTGTAGTTTTAGAATTCTCATTTCGATCACGAACATTTTTTTGAAATCTGTTTTTTTTTATTATTATTATTATTTAATTTATTTTATCTAAGCTTAGAGCATAAACATGAAAATCGCACAAGCGTAAAGTACTAACAAAAAAATGTGATAGAAAACTTTAAACACTTTCTCTCTCATAATATTCATTCATTTTAAAAATTTCTTAAGAAAAAAATTTTTTTGTGAGTGTGTTAGTGCATCATAATTTCTTTATTATATTGTTTTTAGCGTTTTGTAGTTTTAGAATTTTCATTTCGATCACGAACATTTTTTTTTTTTAAATCTGTTTTTTTTTTTTATTATTATTATTGTTAAATATATATATATATATATATATATATATATATATATATTTTTTTTTGAGCCTTTAAACGAAACTTATGTTCTAAAATTTACTTTGGGAGAAATTATTCATATTATTTTTTAAACTTCATGAATAATTTGCACTATAACTTTTTCATTGTTCTTCTGAAATTTAATTAAAATCCATGAAAGACATTTTGCTTTGCATTTTATTAAACAAATTCGAAACGAAAAAACTGATGAGCGTGAAGGAAATTGTTTTCAAATTTTCTATTTGTTTTCTATATTATCATTTTTTTTCTATTTCCTGTAAAAAAAAATATCTGACATACCGCATTAAAAATAAAAATAAAAATATCTCTCATTGTTAAATATTTTTTTGTTTAAAAGTAAGAAAATATTACCAAAGTTAGGAACACAAAATTATCAAATTTATTTTTTTTACTTACATATTTATTTTTACTCTTTTTACACATAAAATCGGCAAGTATTTAAGAATGCCTGCGTCAATTTCAGTTATAAAAGTAAAGAGTATGTTTTTATAAAAATGAAAAATGGCACTTCAAACAGAAAACGTTGTAATTCTTTACTGTAAGTTTTTGAAGTTCTTACTTTTCCCTTAGATTTAAATAAGCAAAATTGTAAGTCTTTTGAATGAGTCTGCAAATATATTGTTTTAATTTATATAGGAAGTCGACTGGAAGATTTCAACATATATATCTCTCTGTGTTTATCTCTTTTTTTCTCCCTCTTTGTCTTATTTTCTTTCTTTTCTCTCTTTCTCTCTATTTATCCGACTGTTTCTCTATTTTGTCCCTTTCTCACATCTCTCTCTCTCTCTCTTTGTTTTTATAGCTATCCACTAACTAGTTCTCTATTTTTTTTTCTCTTTCTTAAATCTCTCCGTTGTCCTTTCTCTGTTCCCTCTGTGATACCCCTTGGGCTGGGGGTATCATCTCTTCATCATCCACACGACCTATGTTTGAGGGAATGAAAAATGGACCACTAACACCTTCCATAATTAAAATTAGTTTATTATGATCTCAATTTATATTTAGCAAAACAACACTAGTCTAGGAAGCTTATGATCAGGAGTGATGAGACACAAACTGTAATTCTAATAAATAGTACAATAAAACACCGAATCTATATCTATAAATGATTTCCTAACTTGCTAGAATCCACTCTAGTCTTAAAGCTTAATTTAAATTTTCTTACAACTAGTCCACAGTGAACAGCTACGTGGCCGCGGTAGCCGAGTGGTATAGGTATCGGACCGTGGCTTGCCTTGTCACGAGTTCGAGTCCAGTACCACTAAAGACCCGCCGTGTAGGGCAGCGATGCACGTTAAATCTGTCGAGAGCTGAAACGTCCTCCCGTTGGTGTGGTGTGGTAGTTAGGAGAGGGAGTGCCAGCTCAGGTGTCGTCCACGTCACTTGACCATGGTTCAAAATTACGTGGTCCGTCGCCAAAAGCCCTCGTGCAGCTGAACAGTGCGACGTTAATATTCAATCAATCAATCAATCAGTGAACAGCTACAGTCCGTATATAGTCAATATAATCTTCGATCCAACCTTATCCTAAGGGATAATCTTCTGGCCTCGGCCTCACTTAGAAATGAACTTCACTGGCACTATTAGACCGACTCATAGAACTCTTAGACACTTCTCCTAGAACTTCACCTAGAGCTTTACGCGAATACTAACGTTCCAATATTTACAATTCCTAATCTGCATAACCGCGTTCTCTTCTTGTGTTGGTTGGAAAGATTTGCCATTCTAGCCCCAAAGATATCCCAAGAGGATTATTAATAGAATTACCGATAAAGCCCCGTCACACCTCTCTCTCTCTCTCTTTCTTTCTTTCCTTTCTCTCTCTTCCCTCTACTTTTCCATAGCTATCTATCCAATTTTCTGTCTTTTTACTCTCTTCCCCTATTTTTTCCCTTTCATCTTATCCATTTCATCTATATCTTCTTTTTTTATCTTTCACTTATCTCTTTTTTCTTCAATTTTCTTTTAATCTATCTTAATCAATTTTCTTATCCATTTTTTTCTTCGCTTTCTCTCTCTCTCTTCCATTTCATCTATCTCTTCCCTCCTCTCATTTCTTTCTTCCTTCTCATCTCTTTCTTCCTTCTCATCTCTTTTTCCTTAATCTATCTCAATCTCTCTCATCTCTTTCCTCTTTTCCATCTCCCCCTCCTTTCCTTCTCTATTCACTCTCTCTCACACACAAATTTGCTCTTTTGGAATTTGCCTTCAGTATGAATTGGAAGTATATGTATTAATAAAATTTTTACGCTTATCGCGCTAAACAATAATGCATCTCGAATTAATGTTTGGGAAATTACGGTGTATAACTTCTACTTCTTTTAAAAAAATCTGTATTACTATTTTCATTGTAAAGAAATATTTTCATGCCGTTATTCTTTTTGTATGTAAATAAATATACAGTAAGACCCCACTTAACGCTGTTTCGTTTAGCGCTGTTTCGGTTTAGCGCTCTTTTATTTCAACCCGGGAATTCCCCGAAATCGTAGGTTTCAAAATATGTACATAACATATCCGAAACAGTGTAGTGGTGTTTCTTGTTTGGTGCGGTGCTGCACGGACGCATTTTTATCATTTGAAACATTTGTTGACATTATTGTAAGTATAAATTTATATAATACTATAACGATTAATACAGTGACAAATATTATGATCTTTAGTTTTTATCAGGGGTGATAATGAAAAACAAGAAAAGAAAGCAACCAGAAAAAGTATTTCACTGGAAACTAAAATGCAAGTGATTAGAAGATTAGATTCTGGTGAACGTCAATCTCAAATTAGTGCTGCATTAAATTTAGCCAGGTTGCCTTCTTGACAAAAAGGCAAAAATGGGAAACACAGAATAGACTGAATGATCTGACTGACTTAGGATTTTATTTTTTTTATATGTATATATTCGTTTATATTGTTTTTATTTTTGTAAGAAATAAATGTTTGGTTTTATTTTTATTAAAAAAAACACATAATTATTAAATTTAATACCTGGCCAATTTTCTATCCATCTTCCCTAACCCCATTATTTACATGTTAAGATATGTTTCGTCCTCAGTAAATTAGTTCCGTGTTTACATCCAACGGAAGGAACATGACATAAATTTATAATTTCCTCTTCAACAGCAAAAACCCAAGCCGAAAATATTTATTTATAAAATAAGTTTTAAAAAATATTCGAAATAAAGCAGTTAGTTTTTTTTTATCTTGTAAAGGTATTTTTTAATTTGAAAAAAAAAATTTAATCTAAAATGATGTAAAATCCACGCGAAACAAGAAAATCGACTATCCATTAAATTAATACGTAATATAATTATTACGAAATGTTAGGAACGTGGATTAATTTCTTTACGTTTGAAATACTTTATGCCTCATATTCTCAAAAGAAAAAAAAATGTTACTCATTTTATTATGTGTGCAATACCTATCAAAACATGTGTCCGCGGTAACCAAAAAATAACCACAGTTTCGTGGCAGTGCGTCTAAGTTCGCCCTAGAGCCACTGAAGACCCACCATGGGGAGAGGCTGATGCGCTTACACCTGCCGTGGCTCAGAGTCCTACTATTGACATGATGTGGAAGTTCGGATGGAGGGGCCAGCTCAGGTGTTGTCCTCGCATTTGAGCTTGGTTCAGAATTACGAGGTCCGTCACCAATAGAGACGTTAATAAACCCTCTCTCACTTACCCATAAAAACACGTAAATTTTTTTTCACTTCCTACTATTAGCTTACAATCTCCCTACATATGTATATCTTGTTCAAATTTTCAACTGTTAATAAAATGCATTTTAAAGCGCTCAATTGAGTTGAAATTTTACATACACGATTATTTTAGATGACAATATAGTAATTTAATCATAATTAATAAAATTTAATTGATTAAAACTAATTATTCAAAGAATAACAGATACAGTTACGTTAGCATCATTTCTGGTGACGTGTCAAAACTTTAAAAGGTTTTTTATCACATTTTATAGCACTGATTTGAGCTGAAATTTTCTATACTCGATTGTTTTGGGTTACAATACAATAATTTAATTATAATTAATTAAAATTTATTGACAAACTAATTATTTAAATAATTACATATACAGCCACGTTAGCAACATTTTTAGGGACTTGGGTCAAAACTTTAAAAGATTTTCTTACCTCACAATTTAAAGCATTCATTTGAACTGAAATTTTATATACACGATTGTTTTAGATGACAATACGATACTTTAAGGATAACTAAAAAAATTAATTGTCACTTAATATTGTGATTATGTCATATGTGTTTACATATATTTATTGTAATTATTTGATAAAAAGTAACTAAAATAAAAATTTTCTTTGTTAACCTAAGTAGAAATCCACATTAAAAAAAAAATTTACATTAATTGTTAATAAAAACTTCTCAAATTCTCACTCAATTCGCATAAAGCGTCCATTATTAATTCAAAACCTAGTTTTATGTATAAACATATAAAGAACTCCCAAGTCAAGACTAATTTTATCCTAACTATCAAACATTCGCCCATTCCTTTCTAATACATTCTCATCACGAAAACTCCGCCACCAGAGTCCCCTCCATAATTTAATTTTCTAAGAAACATAATTTTCCATTTTCCGCTCTCGTTCTGTAACACAACCGAATTCCTGGCTGCTTCCATAATAAGCCCATCCATTGTGAGAGTGAATTTGGATGTGGGGATTTCATTATCTACAGATCAGCAGCCCACTCCCTTATCGTCTGCTTTCCGACTTATCAAATTTAACCCCTTCATGTCCAGCTAGGTAATAATTCCTTAATTTAACAATCGTATTTGTCAAGCTGTATATGTATATATCATGAAACTATTCAAATATAAACCGTTACTATTCAAAATTATTCCTAAATCTATTTGAATAAGAATATTTGAATTATGCCTGCTGGGTAGCGTGGTTGGTTTGTCGCTGGCCTTCTGCCCACAAGGTTGCGGGTTCAACCCCGGCCCAAATCGGTGGATTTTCATGATGCAGAATATCGACAGCGGCCATGTCGTATGATTATACGGTATGTAAAAGATCCCTGGAGTGTCTGTTTGACTTGGTGCTCTAGGAAAAATTAAATCCTAGTACATGCTCGCATTGCTAGAGCTCATGTGCCTCCCTCTAGGGAGGAAACTGGGCGTCGAAATTACCTGCGGCGATTGGTATCTGCCTATATGGCACCGCATTAAAAAGAGATACTTGCTTTTGGGGAATGTACTAGGTCTACAATAGAAAAACAATCGGCAGCCCATTAGAAATAATATATACATATATTTGAAGTATATTTATATCTCTACTGTTTAGACATCTAGCAAAAAACTTTTGATATACTGATTCTTGAACAGAATACCTAAGAGACATGAAGACATTTTTAAACAAACCGTAGTGAAATATTTTTCAAAGAAAATAACTTCAAAATATTTTTAGATGCAATATATTTAAGGCGAATGACTACGATTACAACCGTTATTTTGAAAAAGCGTATAAATGAATAATTTTTCGATATTTAATGGGATAATTTTTCGGTTTAATTAGAATATACATGTAAAATTATTATAAGAATATTATTACAGAAAAATTTATTTAAATGCAATTTTTTAAAAAAAGAAAACAAAAGAAAGACTGGCATATTATCCAAACATTTTTCTTTTATGAAAAATGCTTCTATAATAATAACATGTTTCCTATATGTAGATAGGACTTCTACACAGTGACAGAACTATGATTTTGGAAAAAGTCAAATTATTTTCAAAACTCAAAATTTTATCGAATAATAACCAGCGTTTTTTGTTAAAATTTATCTGCTCTGATCTATTAAAATATGTGAATCAGTCCACTCCTAAATTATATCTTTCAAAATCTCTAGTTCAAGCTCTGTAGAGAAGGCACTGCACATCAAATGAAAATATTTTGAAAATGTATCATTTTCTTATTCATTTTTTTGCCAAAAGTTTCATTTGAACAATCATTTCATCTTAATAATATTCATAAAATAATTTTAAATGTATATTCTTATTCAATTTACTCTAAATATCAAAAACATTATTCATCAATATTCTTTATCAAAATCTTGACTCCAAACGCGAAGTCACTTTCAATAAACTCAAAAGAATCAAAAGCGTATATTTTTCTTCTTTTTTACTGTAGAATAAAAAAAAAATTTAATTTAGAAAGGAAACAGTAAATAAATTTTGAAAAATTAATTTAGAAAAAAAAAATTAATGTAATGAAAACAAAGATTTATTGAAAAGTATTAAGACTCATAATGTAAAATATATCTAGATGACAGAAAAATCATTAAGTACAAATCATTTTTGCTAATTATTTTGTTGATAATTTCTTATGATATATTTATTTTTAATTAAAAAGAAATGTTTCATAAAGTACGGATGGGACTTTCCCACGTTAGTTCCCTTAAAAACTAGTTCAACCCCCAAAATACAACCTTCAGAACTAACATGAAACTCCGAAAATAGAAGTCCATATTTGAAACAAAATATCCGTCTTCAACTTTATCTGAAACGTTGAAGGCTTTTATATAATGACGTTGCTAGCTAAAATTGAGAATATAAATTGAACAAAGAAATCCTAGTGTTTCTTAATATCAAACAAAAGAATTAGAAAATTGATACTTGATGTTAGCTTTTGAAATACAGCTTTGAAAGTTTGTATGCGGAAGAGAAATCGAAAAAATATAAACCTTTTAACGTTTTGTGAATAATACGCATGCGTGCAGGCTATTTTGTTGTATTTCTGAACAATATATAGGAGTATAGATAGACAACAAAGATTAAAAGTAAAATAGCCACAGTAATACAATTCTTAACTCTTAGACTTAGGACTTATGTAGCAGGGTTAAACATAGTTTCAAGGCACCTACCAACCCCTTTATTTGCTTATATTAGCAGGTTGAAATAAGAAACCAAAATACAGATTCAAAAGATTTTGTGGAAATTAAAATTATTTTCTAAAAATATAAGAGCTCATAACCCTGTAGTATAAAACAGTATTCTGTTTATTCGAAATACGTCAGAACACTACTTAGAAGGCATGATATATATATATATATTGAAGACAGATAAAATAATTGCCGTGCATCACATTTTATTTGGTTTTTCCTACCGAGTTGCAAAGTGTGAAATTTGGTGCCTTCGAACTAGTTTAACTCCACTTATTCGGTCCTAAGTCCGAAATTTCTTTTTGACTCGCTAAGTTTTTTTTTTTTATATTTTTCTATAAATTCGATTTTCATGTTTTTCTTTTATATTTTTATTACGTTGTTTCTTATTATGTTCATTATTTACTATTTCTTGTTTTTGATATCTTATATGAATTTCTTTCATATATATATATATATATATATGGAAAGGGGACCAAAATTTTAATGGCAAATCAATTGCACAGGAAAACATTGTGTGTGTTATGAAAAAGGGAAACGACACCTTTTGCGTTTTAGCGATAGAGTTATTTATATTCATAATTCTTCTCTAAATATCAGAAATTTATAGCTAAGGCTACTTCTGAGGATAAACAAACGTTAAAGAATAACGTGTTATGTATATATATCCGATAAACAATTACTATTATGTTTCTTACACATATTTATATGACAGTCTTCCTTGATACATACTTTAAATGTCTCACATATTTATGAGACCTAAATATTTTCTACATCAAATTCCAAAAAGAACAAAGAATAGGTGATAAATTATGTATACCTACTAAAATATATTTTTCCCAAGAATGTATTTTTAATAAAACTTTATTTTAATCAAAGGCAATATTTATATTTTAGAAAATGAAAAGCATATAGAAAATAGTCCTGTTTCTCATTTTAACATAGTTTGGAATATACAGTAAAACCCATTAAAGGTTTTAAATGAATAAATTAGATTGTTCGAAGCTCTAACTTTAAATAGAAACATTTGAGTTCCAAAGTACCAATTACAATATTTGTAATGGATTTCATGTCCCATTTGTATAATTGATTTTAACTCGTTATTAATTTGCTCTCCGGAATAACTGAATTACGGATTATACAACGCTCTACCATTCCTTAAACTTAATTAAAACATTAGTGTTTTTGAAGTTATTAAAAAATATTATATTGTAGTAGTTAATTTGATTGCTTTTTAAACAAAATGTGTGATAAAAATAATGTAAATGTATAATATAAACTAGAGTTTACCATTCCTTAAACTTAATTAAAACATTAGTGTTTTTGAAGTTATTAAAAAATATTATATTGTAGTAGTACTTTGATTGCTTTTTAAACATAAATAGTGATGATAAAAATAATGTAAATGTATAATATAAACTAGAGTTTACCGTATATTTTCGAGTATAAGTCGAGAATTTTCGGAACTCTTTAAAGGTGCAAGTTAGAAGGCCGGCTTACATTCTCTGATCTCGGGGAAAAAACAGTTTAGTGAAAACGATCTATTTAACATTTTTCCTTATCTAAGTGCAAAGGATTTTAATTTGTTAAATTTTGAATGTTTTAAATGGAACTTTTATTCTATAAAGGAAAATTAATCTGAATAGTTCGTAAAATTCACACTAAGTGAAATGTATAAATGCATATGATCATCATGAATCGAGTCTTTCCTCCTGGGCATGAAACAAAGGTTGAAGATCACGTGCCCTACACAGAATTCTCTTTTCATTCATTTTCCAAAAAAGATAAAGAAGAAAAGAAATGATGCCGATACTAAGGCTATGATAGATGTTGCACCAGAAAACAAATAAGTAAAAGGATGTGTTTGCTACAAATATGGTTATCATAATTGAAACTGTAATAGCTGGCATCTGGCGTATTACTTTACACATTCT
Source organism: Trichonephila inaurata madagascariensis (assembly GCA_019973955.1). NCBI lineage: Eukaryota > Metazoa > Arthropoda > Arachnida > Araneae > Nephilidae > Trichonephila > Trichonephila inaurata. Next base: position 62,302 of record BMAV01026864.1, read on the forward strand.
ACACATTTTACGCACTTAGTGACATTTTCTTTCCCATGGCAACATGTTTGACAATTACAAGGACTTGTATATTTCACAATTCCTACTATTAGTTCCCTTTCTCCCCATATATATTTATATAAATATATATATTGTTCAAATTTTCAATCGTTAATAAAATACTTTCTATTCTTCCATTCAAGTTAAAATTCATTTTTAAACTTGTAATGGATGACACTTGAGGATAATACAGTTTTTTTTTCAAATATTAATGCATTAATTAAATTAAAAAATGAATAAACATTAACAAACAAAAATAATTGTCCAACACCATGTATAGAAAGGGAAATCGTTTATTGTGTCCCTGTAGCACAATGGATAACGCGTTGGACTTGAAGGAGAAATTCGTTGAGCGGGAAGAGAAATTCGTATACGGTACATAATCGTCGACCTATAGTTCATTCCTTGGAGGAAAAATTCACTGTTTGATGATCATGGGCATCCAGACATCCCAAGGAGTGAGTTTTTCGAATTATTCGGAAATTCGGATTCTGACACTAAATTTGAAGGATTTGTGAGTTGTTCTTTTTTTTCTTTGAAAAGTGTGCCATTCAAATGGTTAAATAGTTAAATTAATTTCACATGGCTATCAGAAAATGTTTCAAAAACCACTTTCCCTAAACTACATTTTTTTCGAAACTATTTGAACTGCATATAAGCCGACCCCTCCCTTAATTTGTTTTAAAAGTTCCAAAAGAATTCTCAGTTTGGGTAATCGGAAATAAAAGTTGTATTAAATATTTAGAATATCTTCATTGGAGGGAAATCTTAGATCCAGTTAATTTGCATCTCTGTACTTTCTGCAAAAAAGGTAACCTTTAATTATTATAGTTTAATCGCGTGGGAGTGTCTCCCTATCATAGATTTCATTACTAGAATAATTAGGGATATATATTAGTGAAACTTGAGACTACTTTTATCTTGTGTTTATGACTTGTTTAATTCAGACACCTATAAACAACTTTAATTTCAAAAGTAGATGTGATAGGAACTAAATCTTTGGAGTTACTTTTATACAATTTGAATTTTATTGTGTCCCCTTCTGTGTAAATTTTTTGTTCCTTCGATTGAACACTTACTTTTATTTTAGTTACGAAGCTGAGCTGTTTTCTATATAGTGTGTTTGAATAAAGTTGAACTATTTAGCTCTTATAATCGTAGATTGTAATTACTCGTTTCCTGAACAGTTTTTAAATTAACACTAGAAACATCAAAGATAAACAGTTATACCAGAAGATTTCAAACATTTTATTAAAAATAGCTCAATTTATAAATAATAAATTCAAAATCTCAAGTAAGCCAAAATATCTTTCTCGTAAATGCTACAATGACGCATAATCATAAATGCTTAATACTTAAGGTAAAGGACTTATAGAATTCGATGAATATACTGGAGCAAACCACAAACCACAGCCTCTATGAGAGAGAGAGACAAAGCCCTGCAATAGGCCGACTGGAGAAATTTATCATGTCAAAAGACACCCATTTGCATTAAAATTGGAAAGGGCTTCTGGCGCGCGCTGTGCATTACAAATCAACGAAGAACTGTTAAATATCACGCAAGATATCCAAATGCATACCATCCCATTTATGACGTATTAATTCACCAGTATAGTCAGGATGTTTTATGCGTTTTTGGAATGCAGATCGATGGTCTTTGTCGAAATTCACTTTATTTTATTAAAGTAGTTTATAAAATATATTATTAAATTAGTTCATAAAGTAGTTTTTAAAATTCCCTTTATTAAAGTAGTTTTCTCTCAAATAGAATTTTTACTAATATCGATTTACCTTTTCGACAAAAAAATTACAAATAACAGTTTGAATTCATGCACTCGTATGTTTTATATGCTGTATTATTGACTGAAACAAGCTTATAATGATCTTGAAATTTTTATTTTATGCTAATTCGAAACTAATTTAGGGTATTATATTAATACTAATGTGTGTGGTGACTGACGGTCTACGTTTAAACTGTGATATTAAAAAACGTATAAACGAATAATATTTCGATATTTAGTGTCAGTTGAAATAGAATATACATATAAAATTGTATTAAGAATATTATTATAAGAAAAAGTTATTTAAATGTGTTTTTGGCAAGAAATGAAAAAAAATTATATACTTTCAAAACATTCTTCTTTCATAAAAACTGCTTCTATAATAATAATATTTTTCCCATATATAGATATTATATATAGCTAGGTCTTCTTATACATAGAAGGTGAACTAGGATTTTTGAAATATAAAATTTTTTAAAGTGGATTTATTCATATTTTAATATATCAGAGTAGAAAAATTGTAACAAAAAATACCTGTTTCAATGGAATTGCAACTCTGAAAGTATTGTGGATTTTTCAGAACTTCTAACTTAGCCTATGTATAAAAGTTTCAGCTTTATATAGGCAACATTTCATTATTATAGAAGCATTTCTTATGAAAGAGAATGTTTTGAAGTGTTATTTTTTTCTTCTTTTTAATTAACAAGCTTTAATAAGCTTCACCTGTATGTAACGGAATCTTTAAACTCAATTTTTACCCACTTTAAAAAGTCAGATTAATTCAAAATTTTGCACACTTGTCAAGAACCGGTGACGATACAATAATTAAATAATGTTTCCCATTTTCCTAATCAAGATTATCAGGATTAACGATTTCCCCTTTCAAGACTTGGCGACTTATTTCAGATGACATTTCCAGATTCGGCGACTAAAGGATTAATTTAGAACGCTAAAGTGAAAACGCTTTTATTGTAGATCAAACTAAAAAAAGTGAAAAATAAATTATAGTTTAAAAAAAACTAAAACACACGCTTTTATAGTTAATCAAACCAAAACAGTAAAAAATTATTATTAATATAAGAATAAAATGATTAACGAGAGAAAAAAGTCATGAAGTGTGGTTTTATCATTTTTCACTAACTCTGCAGA
>BMAV01026865.1:9809-29361 GCA_019973955.1 Trichonephila inaurata madagascariensis
TTTTTTTCGCTTTTTAAAACATTAAAAGATTTATGTCACTACCTTCGGGGCCCCTTTTTTAAAAAAAAAATTAATGGAACACAGATATTTTTTTTTAATTTGGTGTATAGAACTAGGAATTTAAATTCAGTTGGAATGAAACGGGTGGCCCGGCACCATTTGATCTGCGGACCGGGGTTGCGGATCGCTGCTCTAGAGGGTTGAAAATTACTTTAAACTCTCAGAAGCGATTATAAAATGATAAAGGGGAAACCCTTTATGAAATGTTTATGTCAAAATGCAACATATTTCGGAGAGGAATTTTATCTGATAAGGTTTATTCCGAATCGGAATCTACTTATTGAATACGATTGTTATAAAAAATGAAAAACAAACTATAAATACTATTCATGCGCCAAAAATAATATCTAGTTGATAAATATCTAAACAACAATTCTAATGGAAAAAAATGAGCACATTAGTAGAAGTATATTAAATGGCTTAAAGACAGAAAGATATTAAGCTAAAAATAGAATAAACTTGATTCTAATATTTATTTGATCTTTAACAATTTTCAGATTTACCCATTGCAATAACGAATAAAGTATAATATTAATTATGCTTAATGCTTATTTAGATTGTAAATAGTGCGAATGGAAAAAAACCCATTTAATTATTATAGGTTTAATAGTAAAATGCGCTCCTTTTTTAACCTAATAACTGGTGATTAAATTTAGGCAATTCGATCTTCAGTGCTATCTTTCTTTTTACATAAGCGATAGTATGAGAAAAAATGACCAATTAAACAAATGTTTCTCTGAAATAAGTAAATCCTTCACCAGCATTGTCAAGGACATGTTGTTGCATTCCAAAGCCTTCAGGATAGTTTTACTTTCAGCAGTGCAAAGAAAATAATCGTATTTCAGAATGACGTATATACGTGTGGGACACTTGACGTAATGGGTAAGTGATACGGATGTGTATACCAGTGGCAGTTAAAAGTTTAATTCATTTTTTAATTTTTTTTAAGATCTAAATTTAAGTCACATTTCCTTGATGCTTTTTATTTCACCTTGTCTATATTGTACCTGAAGTTTAAGTTCATATGGAAATTATGCTTAGCTAATTAATTAATTTTCAAATGTGTGGAGTAATAAATAAATAATTTCAATCAAATCCAACTATAATAGATATAACATTAGTATTATGACCTCTGATTGAAGAGTTACATTTCTTAAATAAACTTCATTGTGATATTTTTTTAGCATTTATGTATATTTTTAGATTTATTTTAGTTACAATAACTAAAGGATTCTGAAATAATTACGTTATTCTGCAAGGGGATTGCAAACAGTACAAATGTAAAAGTAAGGTATTACTGTTATAGGTAAAACATTGTAAAAAAAATCATTTTCATTTCAAATTTTAGAGACCCAAAGTTACAACATAACTCTTTAATTTTTCATATCTCCTCATCTTATTTTTACCTAAAGTTACACTTTACATGAGAATGCATTTTAACTAATTAGGCATTTTAACTAAAGGCGTGGAATATATAATGAATGCTGGATACTCAATGAAGTCTCCTTCTTTATTATGTTACGCATAACAAAACTTAAAGTTATGACGTTATCATTGTACCCTATGAACGAATAGAAAATATTTCTTTAAGAGACATATAAAAAAGCGGGGAATTAGACCCTTTTTTACATATGTAAGGCTAAAGAGAAGTATTAGTAATTAATAAATTCGTTCTGATAGATTGAACACGAGATTTCTATGATTGGTACATCCAAGTTATTGGCCCATATTGAATTATATTCTCCAGTTACTCAAGAACGAATACTTATTATGAAATGATTTTCTTCCTAGAAATTATTTAATATGAACAAAACTGAATGTATAAGAGGTCGACATGACTTATTTAAATTCCAGAGTATGTAAATAAAAATATATACAAAGTTGTATCAGATTTACAGTAAATTTTATGTTAAACAACGAAAAAACTGTTGGTAAAATAGAGATGAGAAACTAAGCAAATTTTAATAAAAATAATTTGTTTTTAAATTTTATGCACACTTATATTTTTTTGTAAAAAAAAAGTATAATAATGAAATTTACTTTTAATAAAGAGTTTAAAATATTTGTATTTGACTTGTGAATTTGCTTAAATTTATTATAAAAAAATGTTAGTTACCAACAAAAATATTTCGCAACTGGAAGTCAAACAAAAAATCATGTTTTTTTTATTTACCTAAAGTAATATTTTAAGGATATTTTGATACACTTATATATATATTTCCTTAATTTGAATCTTTCACAAAATTACTATAGTATTTAATTAACACTGAAAAATATTTATTGTGAAATGACTTTAACGTTGTTAAATTTTATAAATATAAGTAAATTTTTACTAAACCTTTAATATAACTTGCACTTGGATAACGAGAGTTATTCAAGTCATAAAATGTGTAATCAAAAATAATTTAACTTTTGATAACATAACATGTGACAGTATTATTATTTCAAAATCATATTAAGATAAAGAAATTCAAAATACTAGTATAAATGTAAACCTAGATTAATCCCACGAAATCAACAAATTATTAATGATTGGAAATGTTGTAAGAAATCAAATAAATTCTTTAATGAATGTAAAAGACATGATAAATAAACCTGAAATCTTTAACCTATGTTTAACCCTTCGTTAAGCGCGCGAATCTTTCAGACGCATAATAAAAACAGTTTTGTTGCTGCATCACGGTATGTTGGAACACTCCGCTCTTTCTTCTATCTGCCTTTCGTCTCACACCCTATGATTCAGTGTCAATAACGAGGACGATTTCTTCAAATTTCGGGTTACAGGGGCCTTTGAATCTGATAGATACAGCGCATCCAAGAGCGTCAGTTTTTATGACTTTGTACTATTTCGTTAATTTTGATTTTTTTTTCTTGTAAAATAACGCAGTTTTCAGTTTTATACTTAAACAATTCGAAACAAGTATTTTGTAACTTCTGTTTGATAGTTTTCTTTTTTGCTGGAAGTTGAGATACATTTGAGGGGGGGGGAATTTCATGCGTCTAGCTATAGTGACTAAATTTGATTCAATCCTCAATGTAGCTCGGATAACCTCCCAAAATATCTTTATGGGAATTGAAATCCATGAGATCCTCACTCACATATTTAGGAAAACTGGGTCACGAACTTTTGAAAATGCACCTGCGAAGCCGGTCTGAGTTTAACATTCGCAAGCCTCGTTTATTTTGACTCAGGATTGAAGAAATACCTGATATACAACGCCCTATTCCGGACGAGAAACCAAGAAAAACATCACCAGAAACTTTAAAATTAAGATACCGTTCCCTCTTGCCATGCCCTTGAACATTGTAAGGTGATTTGTGAAGACTGAAGCAAGCATTTTAAAATGTAAAAAGTAGTGATATGATGATAACTAACCAATATCTTTTTTATGTCTTTTCGTATAAATATCTCAATTTCTGATTCTATTTTAAATATTTTATTTCAAGTATATTTTAATGCCAAATATCATGAATAAAAAGATTAAATCATCTTCAAAAGTATGTATAAGGTGATACATCACCTCATCATATGAATTAAAACTTTTGAAGCTCTACGGTTGCAGGGTTAATTGATAATAATTACTGATAAATAAGGACAATTCTAACCTGAAGAAGTAATCCGCAAAAATGACTGAAAACATCGCACACCACAGTCGTAACTTTTTCCGACAGTTAGTGGTTAGATAATGATCAAGACTCAGAGAGAACTATGGTAAATATATATATATATAGAGAGAGAGAGAGAAATAGGGCCACGAGAGATTCGTTTTGGAAATTCTCTATTAAGTATACATAGTATTACTACACCGTTTCTTAAACTGTGGGGTGCGCCTTCCTTGAGGGGCGTGATAACTCTAAAAGGGGGTGCGAGCATATTTAAAAGTTGAAAACTAAAGATTAGTCAAAACATTATTAATTTACTGAAAGTAAACAAACAAAATACTTTTTGGCATAATAAAATATAAAATACACATTTACACTGATATAATACACTTAAAAAAGTATCTGTACTGTACAATGTATTTTATTATTAATGTAACAACATAAAGTTAAGAACAAGTTTGATAATTACCAGTGACCCCATGGGCTTGTATTAACCCTTATCTTGATGATTTTTACGGTTTATACTTAATTCCTTAACTGCCGATTAAAAGTTACGCGATTCGGTCCCGAATGCCACGGTTTTCCACGTAGACGCGCGTATTTTGATGGTTTTTTTGGGAGGGGGGCAGGAGAAGAGGAATAAATAAGTAAAATCATCTGAAATAAGTAAATCCTTTGCAAAGATTGTCAAGTTCATTTTGTTGTATTCCAAAGGCTTAGGAATAATTTTATAAGTAGCAGTGCGCATAAAAGATTATACTTCGGAAAGACGTATATATACGTCCAGAATATTAATGCTTTGGCTGAGTGAGACGTTTATATACGTTGGTGGCACATAAGAGGTTAAATTCATACTGTAGCTTTAGTGTAAAAGTAGAGTATTGTTGAATTAAATACAATGTTATTGTATGGAGGGGGGCGCGATGAAAATGTTGATTGAATATTGGGTCGCGAGTATTGAAAGTTTGAGAAGCAAGTAATATGCTGGATATCATTGCGGAAATTACAGTTATTGGAAGACATGAATGATTATTGGGGTTTTAATATCCTGCATTATCAGACTTTCTTCTTTAAGGGGACACAGTACGATTCAATTGACCAAAATCAGTCAAAAAATCAAATTTAATATTTTTAGCCTAAATTTCTCTTTATATACTTTTCTATAACCGCACAAAATTTGAAAGCTCTAAACTTCAAAAACGCAGAATTATGATAACATTCACGTTCGTTTTATTCACATCCCTATGGCAAATCAAAAGTTTAAACTGACTTACCTCAGAAAGATAAAATAACTAGTTTGTCTTCATTTAAAATGCTAAGGCCTTTTTTTTCTATTGCGCCTAATGCTTTGAATTTTTTTTAACCTATTGTTAATAGTACATGTAACAGAACTTGGTATACATTTTAGAATTAAAGGAATATTTATTTTTAAAAAAATAATTGAACTCAGAATTTATGCATTTTTTAAGGAATTTTCAATAAACATTCATAAAAAGATGTATTGTATAAATACCAATCACGTTAACGCAAAACCCATACCAACTTTTATTGTACATAGTTTGACGTACTTGTAAATCAAATTTCATGCATGTACGTAACCTTTTGTAGGAGGAGTAGCATTTTAAAATCACTTCACAAATTTTAAGTTTTTTCCTTAAAAAATTATATGGCTAGCTTTTTATGGAATTTTGATCACAAAAACTGTTTAACATAGTATACATACATAGGAAGCAACCAAAAAAATCTTAAAAATCCTTAAATTAAAAATTTTTGCGTAAATCGTACCATGTCCCCTTAAGACATCTCATCAAAATTCCATTGGAGAAACACTGTTGAATATAAACATTTCACGGAACTTTATCAACCGAAAATTTATTCATACCATTATAAAGTATTTTAAACTATTTTTAAGAGTTCATTGTGTCAAGAACAATATGCGCATATTTTCTCTTGATCATGTTTTTTACAAATAAATAATGAACAGTTTCAAGTAATGAATTGTTTCCCTGAAACAGTTATATTGTTATTTTTCAGGAAGGCATTGTAAGAAATTATGACAAATGCTATTACAAAAAATCAAAGCAAAAATAATATGTTCTCAAATACTAAACAATAAATTTCTTTTTCAATAGCTTCACTATATACTTTTATCTATAATTCCAGCATTTAATTTCCTACTATTTGTACATTTGGCCTCATAATATGTAACTGTATTAAGGTAAAAGCGATAAAATGACAGATATATAAAACACTATGGTCAATTCATATTGAATCTTCAAAAATACAAATTCAAATGCGTTTTCTTAGCTAATGTAAAGACTTTCAAACGTGTGCGTACGTATTTCAAAAAATAACTTTAATTTTTTGACACATGTTCTTTTCATTTTTGTTAAAATTCTTTTGTATCCAAAGAAATTTAACAACTTTCTGTATGTATGTATGTGTGATGAGATCTGCATAAATTGAATAGTTCATTAATTGAATTTATTATCTAAAAATTTAAACTGCATGTGAATGTTCTACGTTAATCAATGGTCATTATTTTTAGAAAATAATTTAATTATTTTCCTAATAAATTATAAATTCTGATTTTTTTTTCAAAAAAAAAAAATAATTATATTTGTGAGAATAAAGTAAGAATCACTAATTAAAATTTTTCATGAACTGCAAGTTGAATATTTTATAACGAAGAGAAATAAATGATTAACTTAAAGTCATTTCATATCATTGTGATTCTACTTTATTTCTTTTCAACAATGTAATAGAAAATTAAAAAGGATAATGCTGCTTGTTTCCTAAAATAACTATTTTGATAAAGTTAATACACGATCATTATGGAGTAAACATTTATTTTAAGAGTAAGGGAATCTTCAAGATTTCTAAAGGACAAAGTTGACGCATTTTAAACACTGGCTTTTAACTGGAAAAGTGAATTCAAAACTTTAATAGAAGTCTCTCGGGGCACTGCTTTGAAATGTGTAAATAAGAAGATTATCAGAAGAATTTGACGGATTTATCAAATGTCTAATCCTTTGTTTGTTGAAAAGGGATTGGATACAGTAAGCATTCGGTCAAAAATTATTATTGTTTTTAAGTTCTATTTAAATTATATCTGCAATATCATCTTTATACAAATTATGTATTATTTCTATTTTACATAAGTCCCTTCACATTTGTATGAAACTGTAAAATACTTTACCCTGTAGAAATACAAACATTCATCTCTCTGTTCGTCTTCAATTTAAATTCCTTTAAAACAAGTAATATATATATATATATATATATAAATAATAAAAATAAGTCAATTCCTATTTAGGCTAACAAAAAAAAATTCTGTTTTAGTTACTTTTTTAGTAAATAATTACAATTAATATAAACATGTATATACATATGCCCGAGTTACAATATTAAGTATCAAAAAAAGAAAGTGAATTCTCTTGCAGTTTTTCGTTTTCCTTTCTATATGTGGTGCAGGACTATTATTTTTGTTTGTTACTATTTACTCATTAATTAAATTTAATTATTGCAATAATATAGCATACTAAAAAGAAATCGCATGTTCAGAAATAAGGCCACCCCAGGTGGGATTCGAAACCATGACCTTTGGATTAGAAGCGCAACGCGCTACCCATCGCGCTACAGGGTAAAGAAAGAGTGATTTTCTTTTTTATATATGCTGTTGGATTATTACTTTTGTTTGTTACTAATTATTCAATAATTAATGAATTAATATTTGAAAAAACTGTTTTAATATCAAGTGTCATCCATTACAAGTTTTAAAAAAATGTATTTGAATTGAAATGGATGAATAGAAAGTATTTTATAAACGATTGAAAATTCGAACATATATATGTATATAAATAAATAAATATAAGGAATGAATGAACTAATAGAAGAAATTGAAAAAAAGATGAAACAAGCATTTCCGTACCCTACCGGCCAGTTAAAATGAAATCGAACTTCCACAACGGCTGCTAGAAACCATCAGGATGTCTTTATACGTGGTAGTAATGACTGGCAAGCTTAAACAGGGACGTAGATTGACGAGTTTTTCGCAAGAATTTAGAATTGACAAAAAGTTTTATTTTAAGAGTTTGGATCATAGATTATAGATAGACTGTAAAAAAGATTGGCAAAGGTTTTACCGAGAAAAACAATGACAGTGATGCCCAGTTTGTTATTTAGGGGAACACAAATCACATCCAGACATCGAGCAGCACAGGTCAACAGCGGCAAACGGATGATATGTATTATGGTTTGCTGTCGCCAGACGTCTGCATAAATGCGACCTTTTTCGCGCATCGTTCTGAATGTTGCATACCATTAGCAGCTGCTTATCGGTGGTACCGGCTACAGTAGTGTCTATAACACAAATTCTGGATTTCTCATATAAAGAATCGTGATCTGTTTAGTGATATAAGTTGTTTCCTGCGAAGTTTAACTAAATACTGAAATACATTACTTCTGTAAACAGTTTGGAACTTGCTATATAAAAATATATGTTATAGTTTATAAATATATGAACGTGTGTTTCAGTTTTATATGTTATATTAAACTGAAACAAAAATTTTACTAACGCAATCTGCGAAACTCTAACGAAAGTCATTCTTTTTGCTTAAATTAATAAATTTTATTAAAATCATATATCACCAACATACTACCCAATGAAAAAAAAATAATATAATTTCATTAAATTTATCAAACTTAAGGGCTTTTAACATATAATCAAATTTTATTCTGTTTTTCAGGTTAAAATCTGACCACACAATCAGTCTTTTTTCTGTAAACTCTAGATTTCATTTTGTTTCGATGTATTTCGCAGCTTTATTTTTCCCAAGCATCACACATTCTTACTGGGATTCAAATCTGAGATGGTATCTAGCCAGTCAACTGCTTGGATTTTCCCTTTTTTTTAAAATAGTTTTAAGAGAATCTTGACTTTCAACACGTACTGGAATCAACCAGGAAAATTGAATATCTATGTGAAGTTTCAACAACTTGCCCAACAAATAAACGTATCAAATTCCATTCATAGTGGTATTATATTAATCGAAATATCAGAATAGCAATACAAGCCATATATTCACCACACATTATTTGACGTGGAAGATTTCCTTCGAAGGAATCGTACACCTAACATCATATACTTTTCCACTTGAACGGTAAACCAGTGCAGCAGTTGAACATTGACTCATCCGAAAATAACATCGCTTTCTACTACCGTATTGTATTTTCTAATATTATCTGGCAAGAATCCATCGACTCCGTTTCTTGCCAAAAGTAAGTTAAAGTGTCTGCGCAGATTTATTGGAAAATAAACCAAATTCTGCGGTTAAATATCACGAAAGAGTTTTTGAATTTTAGTTGATGCTCTTTTCATCCAGTAACTGTAATCTTATAGAAGAAGGTTGTTGGGATTGCATAAACCTATTTCTTATCACATGTACTTTTCTTTCTGCATTTACTTATAGTAGCTGAAGGCGTCAATACATTGAATGACGCTGTGATCTGCGAAAATGACGTAAATGTATTAAAATACTGAAAATTGGTTTCTGGCTTTAACTTTAAAAAATAGCTGTTAATGCATAATTAACAAATATTTTTTAAAGCTGTTAGTCAATGTGAGTAAGTAGGAAAAAAAATGGTATTTTATAGACCACATATTTCGTATTATATAGACCGTTCCATATTTGCTGTAAAATTGCCTCTAGTTCATTGAAACTCGTAGGATGCCGAACTCATCTTCCCTAATGATCCCCGATATGCTCGATTAGAGACAAATCTGGTGATCGAAAAGGCCAAGGAAGGGTAGTAACAGGCCGAGACAGCCTTGTGACACCCATACCGTGTGAGGAAAGGCATTGTCTTGTTGAAAAATAGCTCCTGGCAGCCATTGCAAGAGTGGCAACACATATGGTTGCTGGATGTCATGGACATACCGTTGGGATGTCATGGTACAAAGGATCAATACTAGGGGTGACCTTGTATTGTAGGCAATGGTATCCCATACCATCACACCAGCTGTTGGAGCGGTGTGTTGCTGTAAAGGAAAGGCACGATTGAGGCATTCACCACGGGATCTCCACGGAGTCTCCACACACGAACACGATTGTCATCGCTGCTGAGATTGAATCTGGATTTGTCGCTGAAAACGACCTGGATCCATTCCGCTGTAGTCCAGTTTCCTCGTGCTCGGCACCACTGCAAATGGAGGCGTCGATGAGTGGGCGTCAAGGGCGGCCCACGTAGTGGGCGCCGCGATCCCAAATGTCCTTCAGCCAGGCGCCTTCGTATGTTTCGAGAAGACACAGGGGCTCCTTGTCGAATTTGCTACATGTGCTTCGATGGGGTTCGATGAAGTAGTTGGCTATAGGCGTGCATTTCTTACGATGTGGTGGTCTTCTAGACGACTGGTCTGTCGAGGCCATCCTGAGCCTGGTCTTCTTGTAAATGTAATCTGTGGGATCCACTGGTCCCAACACCTCCTTACAACACAATCAGAGCGGCCTAATTGACGAGCTACTCGTCTAGCTGACCACCCTGCTTCCATCATGCCTATGATTCTTTCCCTCTCAAACTGCGACAGCTGTTTATATTGTCTTCAAAAACGGCGTAATGACATGTCTACCTCAGCTCTTCCTTCGTATACGATTGTGCCCACTCAAACAACCTTTGGTTACATGTTTTATACTCCAAAGAGAATGACGTTAAACGCCCTCAACCGGCTATACATAATTCGCAATCACGCTGCATTTCTAAACATTTGCATATCTCCCCCAATATGTACCTTCGTGCCAAGTTTTGTTACGATCCCGCAATTATTTCTTCGTCCGCTGACTTTTTTTTTGTCCATATGAGTGTATATATTTATTTACTATAAAAATTGGTATGATCAGTGAAATAAACCGAAAAATGTTAAATTCTTTCATGGTGGCATATAATAGTAAGCAAATTGTTTTGATTTTGAGAAAAAAAAATTATTGTAATTATTTTATATTTAAAACAAAAGAAATATATGCTTTGAATAGGAACCTTGTAAACAATTTTCATTAGCAATTTTCTAAGCCAAGCATCTGAAGTTTATTTTTACAGAAATCAAATGCTACTATAGGATTCTATTTTGTTATACACGAAGGAGGCTATTGTCTTAAATGCCAATAAATTTGTCAGCTAATCATTTTTCAGTTTTGATTGCATTACTATCGCCACTTACTTTTATTAATAATAGAAACTTTTGAAAGTATATGGTCTTTCAATTAAAAATTTCTTTTGAATGTTTTATTCGCTTGAAGCAATTTCTTAGCTTCTAATTGCTTTTGTTATAGTTACCATCAAATCGATAAATCCTTCTTTTTTTCAGAAGTTGAATTAAAAACTGTCATTTTATTTTAAAAATTCTGTCGTTATAAAATTAATGAAAGCATGTATTTTCTTAGTTACAAAGACTATGGTTCAGCTTAATGGATACTGACTTGGATTACATAACACGGGGTGTCATTCCGTCAATGTAAGTTTTAACTGAGGGAATGGAATTTCAACTTACTCTCAGACAGTGTCATAGTATTATTTGATAGCTACTAGAACTCTGGCTAATCATGATTACTCGAATAGTGTTAAACTACAAGATTATCCAGAACATTTAAGTAAAGTAAATATGACTAATAATAAAATCTTTCGTGAAGGTATTCAAAAATTCATTCAAATCATAATTAATTAAAATGTAGGTGAATTGCGCATGTGAGAGAAAGAGTTGAACACACACACACGATTTGTTGTTAGATAAAAGTAGAGTTTTACACTTAAATTGTCAGTGTTCTTGAAAAAAAGATTAGGAGCCTTCAAGTTATCCAGCTGAATATCTGCACTTAATAATATAATTATTATAATTCATTAATTGCCTATTTAATGCAAAGAATCGTACTTTGAAAGGAAGCACTTATCGTCAGCAGCACTTAACGCACGGGTTGAGCGTGAGAGATATATATGCCTGTGGCAAGTTAAATTTCGATTTTTTTTAGAAAAATTGGGCTTTTTTCTTCCAAAAACCATCACACCAACGCTACTAGAGATTTGTTACATATATAGAACTTTTTCTCTCTGGCGAAAAGTAGGATGGATTAAATAAAATTTTATAATTTTCTTAACCGATTAAATTGTATCTGAAATACTCCTTGTAATCAAGAATTTTCCAGAACGTAAGAAATTCTGTGCATCGCTACTATCAGGCCTACCAGACCTGGTAAAAATTTCAAAAACTGTAGTAGTACAACCGTTGAATAAAATATTTTCTGTCCCATTGACATGTTGCTGTTTTGTTCTTTTTCTCTTCTTTGCAACATAGCTCACAACTACGGCATTAGCGACCCAGCATTCCATGTGATTCGGACTAGTTTCTGCATCCCCCCACATACCCTGCAAGTTTGTCGGTTTTGTAGTGAATCACTTTGAATATGGAATACATGTTTTAAAGGACATTGATTTTTAGATAATTTTTAGTAGAAGTGTACCAATGGTTAATAATTAGTTAATGATTAAATTTACGTAGTTTTATTACACATTACATTACATAAAAGCAAGCATATCATTTGGGAATAATAAAATATTTTGTCTCCTTAAGATGTCTCAGGAGAGTTATATTTCTCTAGAGGGCTGAAAATATAAACAATTTTCAAACAGGTATAATTCTTTTAAATTTAAATTAAATAATTCGAATATTTTACACATTTTTTATACAGGAATGGAACTTCAGAAAAGTAAAAAATGTTTGAAATATAATCATAATTTTAAAAATCATAAGCATATGAAAATTCTGTAATAAATATTAAGTAATTTTTGTGTTGCGTACTCTATTTTCTAAAATAGTAGCCTCTGATGTATAAAACTTTACAGAATTCTAAAATGCATCATACTCTTTATGTCCTCTACATCATTTAAGAGTAGTATATCCTTTGTATTTCAAAATATATTTGAAAAATATTGCAATTTTTTTTAAAAAAAATTGAAAATGTAATTTTTTTATTTTTTAAAAAATATAATTTATTATTCTACTAATATAATATTACTACAGTGTAATAAGGATGCATTTAACTTTATAAATCAACTTATAGCTGTTAACTAAAGCTATTATTTTTGAAACTAGCATGCACAATGCAAAACTTAATAAATATTTCTTATAAAAAAAGTTTCTTATTTTCATATGCTTATAATTTTTAAAATTATCATTATATTTTAAACATTTTATACTTTTCTGAAGCCCCATTCCTTTATAAATGATGTGTAAAAGATTCGAATTATTTAATTTAAATTCAAAAGAATTATATTTGTTTGAAAATTGTTCATATATTCAGCCCTCTAGAGAAATTTAACACCCCTTATACCTCTTAATTTATATTTTGAATAATTTTAAGGAAATTTCAAATCAGGCTCAATATAAAGAAATATTTGTTGCATAAATTCCAATGCCAAATAAACAGATATAACGTAATTACTGGGTTTTATGTGTCAATCAATATACAAAAATTATCTAAATCATATACATAAACAATATTCTTTACGGCTCTGTGGGAAATGATTTCCGCAAAAAACTATAATACTAAACAAATAAAAACAGGTTTACCAAAGTCCTAATAATGGAGGATATTTCGTGATGAGTGAGTTTCTTTTCTTCATGACATAGTTTCCTTTTTTTAAGTTTCATGCTTTGACAACAGTCGTTGTATAGTCATTTCAAAATTTACATTTCTCTTATATCCATTGACAGTACAATTCTATAAAATTGTTTCCTTCACAATCTATATTTGCCATACCTTATATTGGTCAAGTTCCTTTTTTATCGATTTTGCTTTTGCTCATCGCATTCTTTTCCTCTTTGGATGTTTCCTTATTAGCCTACCGAGTTGCACATTACAGAACGTTGATACCATCAAAAAAAGTATTAACTCCTCTAATTGTCCCTAAGTCATTGTTTCTCAAACTGTGGGGCACGCCCTCCTAGGGGGCGTGACAACTCTACAAGGGGGTGCGAGCATATTGAAAAGACGATGACAAAAGATTATTTTAAAAAAATTATATATTAATGTATTGAAAGTAAACAAACAAAATACATTCTGACATAATAAAAAAATAAAATACACATTTACACTGATATATTACATTTGTAAGTATATCAGTGCTGCACAGTATATTTTACAATCAATTTAACAATTCTAAGGTAAAAACAAGTTTATTAATTACCAGTGACCCTATGGGTTTGTCATATATATAATTTATTACAAAAATTAACACTTATCTTGATAATTTTTGTACGGTTTATAATTAAACCTTGTGACTGTGACGATCATAAGTTTCACGATTCGCTTCCAAATGCCATCCGTTTTCCACGTAGGCCCGCGTATGTGATGTATTGGGGGAGGGGGAGGAATATAGGAGCAAAAATAATCTGGAATAAGTAAATCCTTCGCAAACATTGCCAAGGTCCTTTTATTACATTCCAAAGTCTTGGAATAATTTTACAGATAGCAGTGCACAAAAAAAACCGTACTTCAGAAAGACGTATATATAAGTCTGGAGAAATAAAGGCTTTGGCTTAGCGAGACGTTTAGGGGGGAGGGGTTCTTAAGAGGTAAAGTCGTATCGTAGTTTTAGCGTTAAAGTTTAGTATTATTGAATTCAGTACATTGTTATTGTATGGGGGGGGCGCGATGAAAATAATGATTGAATATTTGGTCGCTAGTATTGCAACTTTGAGTAGCACTGTCCTAAGTCCAAAATCGCCTTTTCACATTTGTTAGGACTTATGTAGTTTTTTCTTTTTATTTCTTTCTGAATATTTATTTTGCTGTTTGTTGATAGTTTTTATTTTTGTTTTTATTATTATTTTTTTTTCATGTTTTTATGTACATTTCATATTTTCCTCCATTTATACATATTTATATAATTGTATTCATGCATTATTTTAATATATTATACATTTAGTATATGGACATTTTTTATGTATATACAGAGAGAGCCAAAAACTCGTTTGAACTTTAAAAAATCACAAAGTGAAGAACATATGATAAAGTGCACAGTTTGAAAGAAAGAACTCACAAAGAAATCAGATTTTTATCAGCAGCAAAAAATATTTTTCCGTACCTGCATCAAATTAAAGAGGTGCATTTTCTGTAATAAGCTTTATGCATAATGGCTTACCTTCATACTAAACCAATAAAACAATTCCAATTAACTACGCTGGATAAAGACAAAGTGATCGGTCGAGGTAGCAAGATCTCATAGCTACCATATTAAACCAACCTCACACTCTGGCTAAATTCTGGTTGTAGGGTTACTTGAAACCATCTGAAACTTCGTACCATTTATCCCCATCACAATGACCTAACTAAAAGACTCTGTCTGTCGTGATATTTTTGCATTTCATTCCGATATAATTCTTTCAGCTGTGACAAGCACTGCTGTTTGACTTAGTTGTGTCGGACAATGGTCTGGAAATCATGTTGATATATTGTCATTGTAAGAATAAATGGATGGACCATACTGCATTTATGTACATTGTATTCCGGATCGTCAGCACATCCTCTACCGCTGATATATTTATCTAAAAATGTTTTTGCTGCTAAGAAACAGCAATTTCCTTGTGAACCATTTCTTGTAAACTGCACTTCTTTATCGTCATTTCTCCCTTTTTATATGGTTTTTTAAAGTTTAAACAAACTTTTGCTCATCTGGTATATATATATATATATATATAGTAATATAAAATAAAAGTGAAGAAGTACTAGAGAACCTATCTGATTCAAATTCCACATAAAAGAATAAAGCTAGTGTGTCTTGAGGAAGCTTCTTGTTCTCCGCTGAGTCTCAACTACAATCAGTAGAAACATGTGTTTCTGTATTTACGAGGGTAAAAGTAATTAAGTAAGTCACAAATGCAAATGGCAGGATTTAAAGCAATAACAGATATTTTCAAGTACTGTTGATAGATTGCAGCCGCATGCAGCTTTATGATATTCAATTCATATTGAGTGGGTAGCATCCACATGCTTACGTAATACAGTTTTCAAAATGGCGGTGGTTTGGAATGATTATAGGATAGAAGAGCAGCGTTCTGTGGTTCGAATATTGTGGGTGAAAGAATTTGAATAAAAAAAAACATTCATAAAGATATGTTACAGGTTTATGAAGAGAAGGGCTTATCACTTGCAACAATGTACAGTTGGGTGAAGGAATTTTCGTAAGACCATTACAAGACGGTTGATGAGGATCGAAGTGGCTACAAGACGGTTGATGAGGATCGAAGTGGCTGTCCAGTTTTGATTCCCAAGAAGTCTACTGAGCAACAGGTGAAATAATTGATTCGGGGTGATCGAAAAGAGCAGACACCACCGCACCTCATTAGTGTGTTCTAATAGCTTAGAATACAGCATAATGTATGATAGTTTGAATTTCCGAAAAGTGTGCGCACATTAAATTCCCCGGGAACTAAGTGAAAAACACAAAAATAGAATTGAATGGGCATTTGCTTTCATCTGTTTGGTCAACAGATGAAAGCACACAAGATCTTGTAGGCAAACAATTTACAGATGACGACGGCATTCAACATGAAGTCATTTTGCGAATGACAGAACAAACCAAATAGTTTTATGCAGCAGGAATTGGGGCTCTGATAAACCAATGGGATAATATGATCAACATTGTTAGAGGTTATGTGGAAAAATAAAAATTGTTTCCAAGTGATTATCATGTTAAATTATTTTTTATTATCTTTTGTGACTTACTCATAATGACTTTTCGTGTATAATTCAACTCTCTCTCTCTCTCTTTAATTAATTATTATTGACAGATCAAATAACATTTTTTTTTAAAAAAATTACGATTGAAACTTTATAAATTACATTACTTTTATTCGCTTATTTTAAATCCTAGAATAAGAACTAATAAAATAACTGAGAAAACATTTATTTAATGCATCAATATTCTGGTAATAAATTGAATGATAACAATATTGATATATATATATATGAACATCAATTCGTTAATTTCTTTTAGTAAGAATAATTAAGATATATTCTAAGTTTCTTCGAAGCATTCAAAAATGAAGCATAGTCATTAAGATTCCAAAACTCATCATTCAATCCTATGTGTGGTAGTAATGATTGAAAATCACAAGTAACCAAATTTGATATCCTATCTCATTAATAAGTGATATAATTGTTAGAACGAACCTTTGCAGAAGAATTGATCATTTCCGTTTCCCTACACAACAATACTGGCTAATGAGCTCGACGTAGATTAGTGCCAATTTACCCAAAGTTTGGTTTTACACGACATATATTCTTTAGATAAATGTTCACTTACATGCGTGATTGACACACAGGTTTGTATTTTCACTCAGTCTGCAATTGAATCATTAATTACACTGAAATGAAATGCAGCAAAGTTTGTATTTTTCCAGATTTTTAAAAGGTGCTCGTAATATATTTGGAATATGCAACGAAGATTTTATAACGACCATGATTTTAGCTTCGTTGCAGTTAAAATAATTACTTCAATATTATGTCAGGCATCATAATTTTATTAAAGTTTACTGAACCAGGTATACTTTTGTTTTAATAATTATATTAAAAGAAAAAGAGTTTAGAAAAATAGATGTCTTGATACTTAGATATTTTTGCATCATTATTGGCAACATTGTATGAAACAAAACACAGGGTTGCCAGTTCATTGTGTGCGACATATGCGATATCTGGGTTGCCAACTTGTCGAACTATCTGGAACTTTGGCATTATTATGATAGTACTTAAGTACCGATATATTTTTCTGTTCACTACTGTTCAAATAAAAGTATTAATAATAGTTTTTCCAAGGCCTATGGTAAATTTAGTATTAATAAATTCAAAATTGTGTAGATATTGAATGCTATTAATTTTTAAAAATTGAAACAAGTTTTTTTTTTTTTTATAAATATTTTAGCAAGAATTTACATTTGAGTATTTTATGAGAATTATATATATACCTGAAAGGAATACATTTTTGGACACGTTTTCTTTTACTTTAGGCCAAGTAGCTTACAAACAGAATTTAAGAAAGTATTTAAATAATATAAGGAGAATAAACAAAAATCTGAAAAACAGATTTTCAAGCTGCAGCTTTTATTAAACCTAAAAAGCTACATCCAATCTCTATTTATCATTTTCAACTTCAGAGAGAGATTTATAATCATAGATATAAAACATATCTCCCAAGCTGCATTACCTTACATAATCCCTTCAACAGTCTAATCTGTCATCTCCTTGTTGACTTCGAAGAGGGAATTGTTGCAAAAAGAAATTTAATACCCAGTATGAGTAAGTTATTATTTACATTAAACTTTTCTCGTTGATAGTAATAGGCTTAATGGAATAAAATTACAAAATGGCTTAAGAATCAACAATAACAAATACACACACACATCCATTCTATGCATCAAAGCATTCGAATTCTACTACTAAACATTTATCGTTGTGTCTTAGGAGACTATCCCTTTACAAAGATATTAGTCACTTGATACTTTAAATTAAAGACTAACTGCAGAATTTGAAGGAAGGAACTGATCTCTGTAAGTGACACGTTTTTAAATGTTTTTCTTATTTTTGTTAACATTTGTTGATTAGACGTTATACCACTAAATATCAGACAAATGCATATTTAAAGTAATATTAAATATGTTTTAAAGCTTAGAGATATTAAATATTCCCCATGTTTCAGCTGTGTACATTTATTTTATGCGTATTGAAATCTTGAAATCGTTAGAAGAAATAGGCTCGATAAAATAAAATTACAAAATGGCATAAGAAACAACAACGGAAAAAAATCATCCTTTCACTAAAGTATTGCAAATCTATTAACAGAGATTCTTGCCACTTAAAGACGTATTATTCCTTTTTTAAAAGTATTAGTTGCTTGATACTTTAAAACTAAAAGCTTGAATTCGAAGATTTCCAGTATTTTTTCATAAACAAACACACTCGCTTAAATGTTAGCGAGCTGCACGATTTGAAATATTATTATTCTTATTATTGACCACAAATGTGTTGAGTAGTTTTTATAAAACTAAATTTAAACCCATGTACGTTAAAAGCAAATTTAAATATTAAATATATGTGGATGCTTACAAATAGTCAAAATTCCTCAGTTCTGATGTGCAAATTTATTTTGTCTGTAATAAAATCTTGAAATACTTACAAATTTATGCTAATACATAATGAAAACAACTTTTTTCAGGTATCACTCTTTGGAAATATATAAAAAAAATTATTTCCATTTGCCAGATAAAAGTCACATTAAAATTAAAGTAAGAAATATGTATCTATACATCATTGCTTTATCTTATATGATATCGTCTCCTTGTGAGGTATATCAGCTTAGCAAGTAAGGCATGGCTGTTGTCTCTTTACTGTAACCTAAGCTAAAATTATAATAATAGAAATTTTGTGTAGAAGGTAAATAAGTATATGTCAGATAATAAAAAAAATATTAATACAGCTGTAACGCCAACTGGTTAGGTATTTTTTTAATTCAAATATGCAATATAGAACAAACACTCTTCTTAATTTATTATATTCTACCAAAGGGCTCAGAATTCACATGTTAATATTAAAATACATATTTTTACTTAATATTTTATTACTTAAAAATTAAGCTTTATCATTTTATGAGTAAATATAAAGTTATAATATCAGTCAAAACAATAGTTATTTTTTCCCAAAAGAGTTTGAATGGTTAAATATAATTATTTATTGTAAATTATCTGTTGTGTTTTTTAAAACATTATTTTAATACTTTTTCAATATTTTTAATTATTTCCCTTCGCAAAAAATTCTTCCTCTACAAAAAAAAAAAAAAAAAAAAAAAA
>BMAV01026865.1:42496-54936 GCA_019973955.1 Trichonephila inaurata madagascariensis
GATTTAACGTGCATCGCTGCCCTACACGGCGGGTCATTAGTGATACTCGGCTCGAACTCATGACATGCCTGACATGAACCGATACCTTAACCACTGGGCTACCGCAGCCCCTAAGCTGTGTGTGAAGTTGACGCTGTAGTCTTGAGCTCGTGGCCGGCATGTCACGAGTTTAAATCCTTCTGCCCCCAATGACCCGTGGTGCAAAGGGGCTACTGCACGTTAAGTCTGGAGTCTCAAACCCTTTGACGTGGTATGGTTGTTTGGGAAAGCCGTGCAAGCACAGTTGTCTTCCTCGGCATGACAAAGATTGAAAATTACGAGGTTCTTCACCAATAGCCCTGTGGGCGCAATAACCTAGTGGTCAAGGTAAAGGACCATGGCTGGCGTGTCATGAGTTTGAGCTTAGGACCACTAAGGACCTCCCATTTAGGGTAGTGATGCATGTTAAATCTGTCGAGAGCTCCAAAGTTCTTACGTTGGTGTGGTAGTTAGGAGAGGGAAGTGCCAGCTCAGGTGTCGTCCTCGTCACTTGACCATGGTTCAAAATTACGAGGTCCGGTGCCAAAAGCTCTCGCCCCTCTTACTCTAACATTCCCTCATTCACTCCCCAACAGCGTGTTCATGTTGTTTTTTAGTATCTCGTTATCAAACACTCCCTCATTTACCGAAGCAGCTGAAATAAAGTTTAATTCAGAACTAAAAATTAATCGCCAAAACATAGAAGATAATGAAAATAATAAGTACGTTCCCTCTCTCTCTCTCTCTTATATGAATAGTACACAGTTTAAACCTACAACATTAGTACAATATATTCGAAACAACACTAAAAGAACGCATTTGAACTAATACATTTGAAAACAATAGCTAATTCGAATCAATTCTTCTGATGGAAAAGTAAAACTATTTTTCAATAAATTGGAAATTTATTCCAGTGCCAAGAAATGCGTATAGTTTGAAAATTAACGCATGATCTCACATAAAATTGGACAGTTTATAAAAGCACAATTTAAGGTATCCGGCTACGTTCGGAACCGTGATTTTAAAAAAGCGCATAAGTGGATATTTTTCATGATATTTAGTGTCATTTAGATTAGAATATATGTATAAAACTTTTTTAAAGACATTTTGACAAAACAAATCATTTAAATACAATATTTCGGCAAAGAATTAAGTTATATAGAATAACCTTTTTTCAAAAAGTTCTTCTGTGGAAAATGCTTCTATTATAATAATATTTTGCCTGTATATAGCTCAGACCTATATATAGCTCAAAAATTCTAGTTGAGCCTCTGTACAGAGTTTTGTGCTCTCTACAGGCAAAATATTATTATGATAGAAGAATTTTTCATAAAAGGAGAATATTTTGAAAATTGGTCATTCTATGTTCATTTTTTGTCAAACTATTGTTCTTAAATCATTTTTTTTATTGCAATACTATTCTTAAAACAATTTTATATACATTTTCTAATATAAGTGACTCTAAATATCATAAATATTATCCATTTACACCCTTTTGCAAAATCACGATTCCGAACTTAGTCGGATACCTTAAACTGTATTCATTGTTCTGCAATAGTTCGTTGTTATTCATAATGTATTACGGAGAATCACACAAATGGCTTATTCCTTCAAATTTGAAATAAGGCATAATTAACTCTCTGAAAATTCAGCAGGCAGTATCATTTTCAATCTCCCTTATTTCGTATTGGGATAATTAATAATTCCAACACAAAATGAGAGAAAATGCATATCTGATAAATATTTATTTGTACTTTTATCTGAGAAATATATCGCATGTAAAAGTGATCAAAAGTCGATTAAATTCGCACCATTTGGTGATCAACTCATTAGTCGAATATGCTAGGTAATTATCTAAAGAGAAAATGCTTCTTTTCACTTGTATTTTGGGGTAACAATCTCAGCACTTAGAAACAATACTGGTATCACACGATCTTAGCGGCTTTCCATTTTTGAAAGTTCTTATCACTTGGCAGCAAATGTAAATTATTATTTTTTTTCGCTGAACTTGATTGAACATATATATTTCAGAGACATGATTATTTTTATCATTTCCCATTTCTTGAAATATACATAAATGTATAGTTTAATTACCTTTTTAATTCTCCTTTTACACATGCTTTTTCTAATCATAAAAGGAATATTTTTGAATTATTTGTCCCTTATATTTTTTACTACAATGTACATTTATTTAAAACTATAATAAAAATTGTAATGAAAAATTCAATTAAAAATAAACATTAGTTTAGGCTTAGTTTTGTTATTGAACAAAATTTTAGAAGAAATACTTTCAAGATTAATTTGAATTTCCCTTTTTAAATGCGTTTTCTTTTTTTAACTATTACAGTAAAAAAAGTAATTTCTACTTGTTACTTGAATATATTTTCCGTTCTTTGAATGCGTATAAATTTATCGTACCTAAGATAAAACAAACTTAACAATTTTTCGAATGATTGCTCGGTGTCACCGAATTGTCCGGAATGTGGATTTTGGGGGCTGATCCTCCCGGTAAATTTACGAGATATCGCAAAATCGTCCTTTTTTTGGCTTGGATGATAGCATTCGGACCATAATAATGCACTACTACCGATTAACGACTTATTCTAACACACCGATTGTTAGGGTTTAAATAGCACTTACGCTGGCATACGATCAAGTAATCTCTACAGAAGATGGCTTAAAACTCAAAGCACAGTAGAGGAATTTTCCGAAGATGATTAATAGAATATCGTGGATAAAACACGTCACACATCGCTATACATCTATTCACTAATGCCATGTTCTGTACTCTAGTCATCTTGTTTTCATTTGAAATTATCGAGAGAGGAACACCTACTTTGAGTTTCGTTCTTGACACTCTGTCTTCTTTCACTGAACATGCAACATCAGGGACCACGCATTTGACGAAACATGACCTTTTCATTATATATGGTCTGTAGACGTTCATAGGTAATGGACATCCCACACTCTTTCGTATTGAGTACCTTCGTATTCGATAAAAGTACTCTTACAATAATGCCCACTTTCTCAGTACACGGCGTCTTGCCACCTTGATTCACCTTCAGATAACATTTGTTTAGTCAATACGTTGCAACTATCTTCTTTGGCGCTGCACGCATGTGTCATTCTTCCTAAGCTGACGCTGCTTCCGTAATTAGTAGCAAAAAGTATGTAGTTTCTTATTATGATTGCTTGTTTTACATATGTTGTACAA
This sequence comes from Trichonephila inaurata madagascariensis, assembly GCA_019973955.1. Lineage (NCBI taxonomy): Eukaryota > Metazoa > Arthropoda > Arachnida > Araneae > Nephilidae > Trichonephila > Trichonephila inaurata. The sequence continues at coordinate 45,729 of BMAV01026865.1, forward strand.
TCTCAACTTTCACAAAAATGACGAAACTTACTTTCAGAACGGCCCTAAGTGTTAAGCGGTTCCAGTAAAACCACCAATAAGGTGTAGTATCGTGTTGTAGTTAAACTAATCATCACTCTTACTTACCGGATTTACCGTTTTTATTATTTTCTTAACCCGCGGTCACTCGCGCCTGTTTTTCTTACCAACGTTACTCGCGGGGTGTAGAGAACACCCCAAACTTTTAACACGTGTATTTAATTATGAAAATAAAATTAAATCATTGTGATACATATTTATAAAGTACGAGATGTTTTTTTGTATTATACAAATAAAAGTATTAAATTTATTGCATACAAATGAGATTAACATTAATTTAAACTAAACACATACAAAATTTTCATTTTAAAATTCATAATTTTATATTTTTTCATAAACCAGTATATAAAACCTATATACCAGTAATAAATATACTTTATAATTGAGATAATGATAGTAGAAAGAAGAAAAATAATATTTTAATCATTTTCCAAACATTCAGAGCAGACTTATACATATGCTCAACTTCTCGCGGGAATTCTCAGCCCCACAGATAAACTTTTGAAGATCATTACATTCCAATCGTTCGAGAAAGAGGGATTGCATTAGGCCTGAAGGTTCAATGACCTAAAAATGTGCAGCTACAGAAAAAATCGTGGTTCTGCGCATTCTTTTTAGAATCCTAGGAGGATATTCTTGTTGCTGGGGTGTACAGAACACCCCGCGCGAGTGATCGCGGGTTAAAAGACATCCCTATATTTACAACTCTATTTACAATTATAAATCGCATGGGAAACTACAGGCATCTTCCTCCATTTTTACGCTCGAGAGCACCGTCTTCTCTCCTTCCCGCTCAATGGCCAAAACAGTTCACAGCAGCACCCTCTTTCTAGTCTATCGGGTGGTAGGTGTCAAGCCTCTCAATGCGCTATGTGCCAAGTCGTTACAAAGGCCAATATCATGATATTTGTGAGCAAATTCATACAAACCGGTAAAGTGCTGGATGGAAAACGTCCTGGACGATCATCAGCATCTGTCAAGGTATTTTACCTGAAATTGTTCACAAGTAGCTTGATATTGACCCTTGTTCATGACTGAGAGCTGACGCACCTCTTCATGTGTTACCACCTTGTTTAAAGGAAACGATAGCTATTTTTTCTTCTAAGGAGAGCATTTCTTCAAACACTAGTGGAAGAAATCAATACATAAGCTTTTTCATGGAAACGAATCACTCTTTTTGGAACACCCTGTATAAGAGAATATTTTGGATAGTAACGCGTCTGTATTTAGTCCCGACGTTTTCAAACTGCTAAACTAAAAGAAACCATTTATCTCTTTTATATTCCCAATTTCCAAATGTTTACATATGTATACAACGATAAAAAATATTTACTTAAAACCTACCATTATAATGGAAGAAAAGACAAAAATATGTTTCACAAAATAGAACTTAAAACTGCATTTCTGACTGATGTGAAAAATACTCTTAAATGTCTTTTCAAGCAGTAACACATTCATAACACCCACATAGCATGTGCATCTTGAGACGCCTTTATAAATTTAAAATCATTTGGGGATAATGTCACTAAATTTTATGCAAATATTATGTTTTGTCGTTAATTAGACAATTTAATGTAGACTTCGTTATCCTCTTAGAAGAATAAAAGGATAACAGACAATAGCAACTGCAGGAAGCTATGAAAATATTTCATCGAGCCTCATATATTCCATTTTGGAAGCTGGAAGCATTGCTGTTTTCTAAAGGTACATTTTTCAAAAGTGATATGTATTAGGTTGCGGAAAAAGAAATCCATTATTTTTTCGGTAGGTGGCTGTATTGTCGATATCTCGCGAAGTATCGATCAAACAATTTTAAATTTATGCTCGTTGTCAAGATGATATTTCACACTTACAATATTATTTTGCTTTTTTTTTCTTTGGACCGTTCAGTTCTGAGTTACAGGGTGTTAAAAATGGAAGTCAATAAAGAGAAAATTCGGTTCTTTTTACAGTTTTTTTTTATAAAGGCGAAAATGCAAGCTAGGTGTCTGAAATTGCGAATGGTGTTTATGGTCCCAATAATGTAACAGATAATTACGTGCAATTTTGGTTTCGTCGATTCCGTTCAGCTGTTTTTAATGTTAAAGATGCACCTCACACAGGCAGGAATGTCATCGAAAACGTCGATAAAATAACGGAAATAATCTAAGTTGACAGGCATGTTAGTAGTCGTAGCATCGCCCAGGAGCTAAAGATTGACCTTAAAACAGTTTTAAGCCATTTGCACAAAGTTGGATTCAAATATAAACTTCATGATTGGGTGTCACACCAATTAACACCAAAAAAACATGATGGATCGAATTTCCATCTGCGACACCTTGGCCAAACGGAATGAAATCGACCTAATTTTTAAACAGATATTGACTGAGGATGAGAAATGCGTAACATACTAAAATATTGTGTGAAAACAATCGTGGTCAAAGTGCGGTGAAGCGGCTCAAATGGTGGTCAAAGCAATAATAACGGCCATGAAGAATCTACTGTGCATTTGATGGGACTGGAAAAGAATCATTAATTAGGAGTTGCTTCGCATAGCCAAACACTAAATTCAGATATCTACTGTCAAGAGCTGGACCGTTTGAAGATAGCGATTAATCATAAATGGCCCGAATTGGCCAACAGAAGAGGTGTTGTGTTCCATCAGGACAACACCACAGGCCACACAATTCTGTAGTGACTATCCAGAACCTCTGGGTGCTTGGTTGGGAAGTTTAAATGCATCCACCACATAGTCCTGACCTGGCACCAGTGATTACCACCTTTTTCTCGCATTGCAAAACTTCCTGAGTAAAAAGAAATTGGTATCAAGAGAAGATTGTGAAAATCGATTACTAGATGTTTTCACCAATAAGGGCCAAAACTTCTATGATAGAGGCATTATGAAGCTACCTTTAAAATGGCAATAAATTATACAACAAAACGGTGCATATTTGACCCAGATCGGACAATCGGAAGCATGTTAAATAAAGCCTTGATTTTCATGCAAAAATAATGGATTTCTTTTTCCCCGGAAAAAGAAATCCATTATTTATATCCGACACTTATTGATAAATCCATAGAGTGACTTTTTAAGGCAACTCCATGTGTGATGCGCGGGAATTATTTTTTTACAGATACTTTGACTTACGCTACCCCAAATTAAACGAACCAGGAGTTACGCGATTTTCAAATCGCGCTGATTCATCTTTCTTTTCCCATCCCTGAAACTCAAGCAGAATCAATATCAGAGCTTGGTAAAATTGGTAATGGGACTGCAGCTCTTGATCTTTCCAGGCAAATAAATTTAAAAGTGGATAGTGGAAGAAGTGGGTAGAAGCTGCTGGATTCCCACAAACAGGAGACAATGGATGAGCTCTTAGAAATGCTGGAGCAAAAGAAAGACACTTGGGTCTTCATATCCAATTCAATCAGAAGATCGAATAATGGTTGGAGAATTAGACAGAAGACCTATTTTTAATTGAGAGAGAGAAAAACGGTTAAGAAACTTAGAAAATAGAGATTCCAACGAAGAGCGTATTTTTTGAGCAAAGCAAGGGATAGAAAAAATTATATTCTCCTGCTACAAAGAAATCGTGTGTGGGAAGAAAAAACATTCTTTTAGCCGTCAGATAGATATATATGAAACTATTGTTGGCCTTTGTTTCTTTCGTCATGCAGATTTATCTGTGTTAACTGCTAACCGTATCTGACGTCATTGCAAATCGTGTTCGTTTTTCATTGGCCCTGACATCAGAGGTTGTTTAGTATGTGTATGTATTTTTCTTTATGGAATCAGATGATTCCTGAGATGCAGTAATATTTTAATAAACTTAAAAATACAACTACTGTGTGCTTCCCTTCAGAGTCAAACCACACGTTACCTGCAAATTTCAGATAACAGAAAAGGTTATGGGCCCAGCACGTTTCCACTGCGGTATTGACGAGCAATACAGAACTTTGATAACTATGATAGATTTTATGAAACCTTCTACTTAAAAATAACTTCGCTTTGTAATTTTGTGTTTGAGTTATCGAAGCTTTTATTAAGATCTAAAGTTTATCTAAGATTCCAAACATTTTTTTCCCTAAATTATCATTTACTTTCGTCTTTTTCTACATTAAAAATAATTAATTTGTATTTATATGCGAAACTATACCCCGATTTACGCAAATAAGTCTTATATGATTACCGTTCAGTTCTGCTTATCGCGTAAGTTTGGGGTATTACTGTATTTCATTTAAAAAAACAGTATAATATTTTATCAGGTACAACCTCCTTTTTGACAAAGTGTGATTAGCTTGTAGTGTTGTTGTTGTTTCTAATGCCACCTACCTGATGCAGTCAGATCGAGGCCCACGAAATTCATCGTAGCAAGGGGCTAGAGGTACGCTTGTCGTTGGCCTTAGCCTTGAGCACCATACAGGTGACAGTAGGATTTAGCTAGGAGAAATTCCCGAAGGGACGAAAGATGGCAACACCAGCCATCTACCACCTCCACAATTTTGGCATTTAACTAAAGTGGAGGGAAATATTCTCCAAACCCCTGCACTCGTGATTCAGCCCACGAGAATTTCGGACCCACTAATTTAACAAACACACACTTCGTGTATACTCGAAGGGTATTTGGTGGCATCGAACCCACACCTTCTGGCCTGGAGTCCGATGCTCTAATCACTAGGCTACCCACGGCCCGTGATTAGCCTGTGCATGTTGAAGTTATTTATTACTAATAAAGTTGATTAGCCTGTGCATGTGTGTGTGTGTGTTGAAGGTATTTACTACTAATAAAAGTATTAGTATTTTTAAGCGTGTTCCCATTATTTTTAAAATCTCATGTTTGTATCATCATTACCCTAAAATTATGTATGGATTAATTTGTTGATATAAAAATACGTTACAAGAAAATAATTATTATATTCTTTTAGCCATAAGAAACTTTAAAACAGTGATAATTAATATCCTAAGTAAAAATAAATGTGCAAGAAGTATAATATATTTTATGTAATTTTATTTAACGAATATTGTGCCGTAAAAAGGTTATTTTTAAAGTTATTTGAAAGCAAAAACGATAAAGTTTATTTTATACAAGCATATTAAAATTCAATGGACAAAATGTCAGACAAAATCTAATACGTGCATAATACTGCAATTTTATTGCAGTAGTTTTGTATGAAGGGAAAATGGCTAATTAATTATTAAAGCAAGAAAATTACAAATTTTGTTTTCATCAGAGTTAATTGAATTTTTCTTAAGAATTTGTAATTCAGTATTTTTTTTTTGACTTAGTGCAAATATTTGAATATTTTAATACGAAGGACAACATAAATTAAGAAATGTATTACATACTTTTCTTAACTATAACACACATATTTTAATTACTCGTAATTTTCAAGCGGTTGGGCAGTTAAAAATGACTTAATGCTTACAAAATAAATAAATAAATAAATAAAAGTTGTGTTTATAGCCTTGTATGAATCTTGTAATTATTGTAGATTCATCAAAAACATTAAATAGCTTTTACAAGTGCTAAAAAGGATATTGTGCTTATTCTTAGTTTAATTTCCCCCTCCTCACTGTTCTCTTTGAATTGTGGCTAGAAAACGCCCTGACAATAGATATTTATTTACTTTTTCCAACATAACATGCCTTTTCATGCGACGATACATTATGTCGAAATCAAAGAGTTGAAAACATGAGGAGACATAGGAAGAAAGAACCGGATGCTGTAGTTTTAACCTAAATGAAGAGAGTGGGAGACAGAGAGAATTAAACATTATTATCACAAAATGATAAAAAGTTCACCAAAGGAAGTGATTCATTGTAGCAGATGTTTTGAAGAATAATTTTATTAAGAAATAAAGTTTATTTTTTTATTAAAGACTTTTTTTAGCATTGTTGACATGTATGACTTTTGCGTATTTTTAGACTTTCATCATAAAATGAACTTTCTAAAGATAACTTGATTTCATAATGGTTGGGATTATCCGGGGAGCACCGGGCGGGGTATAGAGTCACACCACACAGGCTCGGGAAATCTTTAATTCTGAGAAAACTGTCTATTTGTTACCAATGACCTTGACAGTCCCATCCTATATGACAGTCTTCTTGGGAGTTAAAATGTTTTTGTCTCATATCCCCCCCTCCCCCCGTTTTAAGAGTGACAAATACTTACGGTACTTGGGGTGACTGAGCTTCCCGGGAGACCACTTTTGTTCCAAAATACTTTTCATGGACAGGCTACATTTTCCACCTGAGTGACTTTGATTGCTCTTTTGTACGACTTAGTATAATTTATAAATGTAAATGTGTAGAATATGTAACAAGTAATGTGCATTTGTGATCTCTATTGAAGCAAGATGAAACTGATCAAACGAGAGATGAAACTGCTAAAATAATGCATATTAATCATGATAGCCAAAATTAATTTGATAAAAGTGATGAAAATGGAACGTTTGAATAGAAATGAAAGCTTTCAAATGCTACCTAATTAATTCCACAAGCCACACATCACCAAAAAAAGGTCAACATGCTATTTGTCGATCATCAAAGGACAATAAAGCTACAACAACTTGAACAAAATGCATGACAGTTTTGCCTGCAAATAAAATTCCATTATTGTTAGCGAAAAGTGTCTGCAATTTGTGTCCTTAGTTTAAGTCACGCTTATTCGAAAATTCTTGGTTCGGTTTGAATGATATATTTTTTTTTAAATTATCAAAGAACAATTTAAAAACACTTAAAAATAGGTAAGTATACTTTCTCTTGGTTAAATTATTCACTGGAGTAATAATTTTTGTTATGTACAATAAAAATAATTGTAAAAAAGTATTGGGGTGACTCCTTCGCCCTGCGCGACCATTTACATTAGTATGGAGTGCGCGTCTTCTCCCAGGTTAACTGAACAATTTTACTTTTAAAATTCAATATATATAGTTTTAAATTTAAAGGTATATGTTTTTTAATTTATAGTATTTTAATTTTGTTTTTAGAATTACGAAAATGATCAGCTATGGCTATTTCATATCATTAATCTGCATTTAGACTTGATAAAAATCAGTTCTTATTCATATTATTAACGATAATGTGTTAATTCAATAACATCAGGAATAGAACTAGAAGTAATTGGAATTTCAATTGAATACGAGAACTATATACTAAGATTAAAATGGAAACTGAAAATTTCTCTGGAAAAGTACTTTTACAAATTTACGATAAAATTTCAAAAAGTATGCTTACAAACTACCAAAATAAAAAAATTAAATTATAAAATGTACTTATAAAGTTTTATTACAATGCAAGAAAAGGAAATTTATTCTGCAAATGTGACAGTCATTCGTTTTTTTTTTTATTATTTTAAAACTTTCGTAATCATTTTTAATAATTTTGCCATCATATATCTTAAAGTCGTATGAAGCTTTTTATAGAAGCAATAGATAATTATATAAAACGAGATCATGTAAAGTACTTTCTAGTTTTTGGATGCAATGATGCAGATGATTACATCAAAATTCACGAAAATTGGTCAAAAGAGAGTCACTTGTCAGAATAGCCTGAAATTTAACCTGGAGATTCCGGGGGAAGGAATTAACACTGAATTTCAGACTTTATTCCAACGTCTTCACACCACTAACACCCGACAGGAAAGTTTTGTTGCCAGGTTAGTCGTTAAGACCATACAGGCGGATCCTAGAGAGGTCTTGCTAACAACGTGATATCTATTCACAAAGACAATAGGACGATGTCTGATCACCACTGACTGTCTGCACGATTTCATATATTGGAACTTCTCTTGAAACGGCAACATAAGGACTCGAAGTGACACCGAATGGCAAAACTGGATATATGAGTGACACCACACCATCTTTTCAGACGAGTCATATGTTTGAGGTCAGCATTATGTTGAACGTTTCAATGCGTAGAGGCTATGTGGAAAATGGACATGGTCTGTTTTGATGCCATACCATCATAAAGACCCTGCACATGATGTAATGGTATGGGCAGCCCTTGAGTACACAATATGGACCTATCTTTCTCACTTCATTAGTAGTGTAAAAACCCAGCCTTATATTTCCCAGATATTGAAATCAGTAGTTCTATCCTATCTTTGAAACCTTAAAAACTTCATACTTCAACATGATCAGGCAAAACTAAATTTTACCCATGTGTGCTCCAGATTTCTCACTTATCGAAAGCATCTGTTTATTTGTTGCTGAGAACCTAAGCTTTCACCGCTTTCTAGACTTTACATTTGCGTGGCTTCGACTCGAAACAGCATGAAATATTTTGCGTTTATCTATCATCCAAGGTCAGCTTTATTAGACGCTTTAACTGGTTATCCACCAGGCGTGGATGCTAATTTTGGTACTTGTATGCTCCTAAATTCCCTACGCATTTAATTATGCTTTCTTTACCCCCTGTATGATGTATACATTCACTAAGTGAAATGTTGTAATTTTTTTTTTTACTTTCCGGTAGTTTAGTTCTAATGATCAGCAGTATACATCAAGAAATGACTCAAATTAAAAGCTTCTCTATGACTGAGAAAGCCCTTGTTCTCACAAACACTATTTCATATCCATCGTTTTCATCGATGCATTTAAATCAGCGTTTTCTATATTCTCAGAAGCACAGCATGCAATCGAATGATACTCCTTTCATTTGCCAATGCATGAAAAAAGTCATTAAAATCATTTATATCCGCTTACATGTCATCTTTAACTTTGGATTTCTTGCTTTCTGACTTTTCAATTTTATATTGTAAATAATATTCATTTTAGTAGATACTATCAACTGATTTTATATTTGAAAACAGTTTACAAACACTTTGTACATTCTTCAACAACGTTTAAAAAAATAAGTTATATGTAACCACACATTCAGAAATGGAAAGCACTTTTTCAAAATTGTTTACTATGAGAGCTAAACCTGGCAAATTTTTTTCTATACTTTTACGCTATATCACTGTTTTTTTAAATCCTTTTGAATTTTATTGACTTGTATTCATTCACTATAATGAGAAGTATTTAAAAGTTGAGGAGAAGGCTATGAAACCATGAAAAACATACCATATGACTTTAAAACCGAACATTTTTCAGTCTACATCAGCAAACAAAAAACTGTATGAAAAAGGCTTTGAAAAAGAAAAAAAAA
>BMAV01026866.1:0-18010 GCA_019973955.1 Trichonephila inaurata madagascariensis
AATGCATCCCCAAATTATCACCCTACAAACGAACTCAGCTTTGAAAAAAAATCTATATGCATTTATTCAACACATGGCTTCCTTTTGAAGAGAATATTGAATTGATAGCGAGGACTTGTTGATTTTAGAGGAGGTGGCAACATTGGCCAGATCGTTTTTACAATGAGGGATAAGCAGAAGATGATTGATCTCAAAGCCTTCCAAATCAGGGAAACACAGCGATTGCAGTATGGCAAACGGCATCAATAACAAAGGCGAAAAGGAAAGCCACCTATCGGCGGCGGCATTCATTTTACTTTGCCGAGATGGCTGCACTCGGTTGTCCCGGTGATTCCAGTCATCTGGCACACCCCGGGGCTTGGAGCTAATTATCGAAGATAGCTATAAACTACGTGCTTTAAAGGACATGCTCGTTTGTTATCCAGATGGGAGAACTGTATATTCATTTTGGGTCCCCGTTGTTTCTGTTGGCCTCTATCTTTAGATTTTTCAGATGGATGCTGGGAAAAGTGATCGAAGAGTGTGATTCCTTTGCACACCAGGTGGCGGTAGTGGTCGAGCTGTTGCTCTTACACCGTAAGATTATCTTTAAAAGATGCAGCGTTCATTTTAGTAAATTTTAGTGTGGGGATCAGTCAAGAAGAGAGAGAATTTGGACTCATTTCGAGTTTTAATGAAATGGAATGGAATTCTAATTCTCCAGGTTGATTAATTTATTGCAGAGGTAATAGGTTGGGTGTTAGAGGTTGAAGCGATATCGGCATGAGGGTTTTGAAATAATTAATCATTTATTTCATTTTTCGGAATTCGCTCCTAGTAGTTTGTTATTTTATGAGGAAATCTCATGTTGGTTGTTTTTCATGTTTTGAAGTTTTCACGTTAAAAGTGTTTTCTTTGAAAATAGATTAAGACACGAGATTTCGTGGGTAAATATTCTAATATGGATTAAAACAGTGCTTCTCAAACTTTCAATATTTGTGACCCAATTTTCAATCATAATTTTCATCATGCCCCCCTCCATACAATAACAATGTATTTAGATACATTAATAATGTACTTTGGTGCTAAAACTGCAGTACGACTTTTAATTATAAATCGTATATAAATTATCAAGAAAAGAACGAATCTTGTATATAATTTTGTAACGACAAATACACTAATAAGTATTACACTTGTTCTTGACTTGAAGTATTTTATGAATTAATAATTGATATACATTGTACAGTACTGATACACTTTTAAATTTTGACTATATCCCAGTGTAAATATGTATTTTATTTTTATTATATCAGAATGTTATTTTATTTTGAGTCTTCAATTAGATTAATGGCTTTGATCTTTTCAGAGCTTTAACTGCTTTACTTGTGGGTTCGTGTACGTGGGGCCTCTTTACGGTTTGGAAACACTGGTTGGGTTGAAGAAAAATGATGCGATTGTACATTTTGTTGGCGCTAAATTATGGTTAAGTCAAATTCTTGGTTTGAAAAGGTATTCAAGAAAACTTGTTTTGGTATAACATATAACATTTTGGGTTTTGGGTTGATATACGGGTTTGGCGCATCACCCGCTCTTTTATAACGCTCAAACTTTTTATTTGTTTGAACTTTAAAAATTCCCAGCATTGCTGCAGAGTCTGGTGAATTTTACCAACGGTGTTTGTGTACTGTAATTATAAACATAAAACTTTGTATTATTTTCTTTTTGCTTATTTAGTTTATATCTTTCATTATGCTATTTCTCCTGACAAAGACATTCCAGTAGCTTTAAAAAACCAGACAAATTTTTTATCGTTTGGGCGTAACAATTTTTTACTTTTATAGAATACTTAAACCACAGATTTTTCCACTGCTTTCAGAATAACTTAATAAATATGTATGAACATTTTAGGAAAAAATATATCAGCTGTAACTTCCTTTGGCACGAAAACAATTGTTCCAACTAAATTGGTTAAATTTATTTTCAGTATTTAAGAGGCAGTCTGGGGCACTGGAATTTAAGGAGTGAGGTGGTATAAGTCTGTGTCAACATTTAACAATTAAAGGAACTGTCGTGATAAAATAGATGAATGCATTCGAAAGAATACAATGCCAAAATTTTGAGGTGGAAAACTTAAATAAGTTACAAGTAATGTAATAAATTTGCATGTAAAGATATAATCTTGCTTATTAACAGATTTATTTTTCACTTCTTTCTTTTTTAGCATAAATTTTTCCTTTTATTCAGGGGAAAAAAATTGAAGTATTTCATTTGTTAAATACAGCATGTTTTTCTTTGATATTTATTTTACACAATAGCCATTAAATATAATTATATGGAGCTTTATTCTTTCTTTGAGGGTTTTCATCAAATTTCATAAAGGGAGCATTGTTGTTTTATACAGGGTGTTGCCCGAATTTCTACCAACAGGGAAATTCAGGGGGTGATGAGTAGGAGCGCTAGAACCTGAAATACCACGCCAGAACACTTACAAACCACGTTCAGTCGGTGAAAATTGCTATAATGGTAGCAAATCCAGGAGAACGATGCATATAGTCAGGGAGAGCGGCCAAGCAAATGCAGAGGTGGCTTATATGATAGAGGGGTTAAAGAAGCTGTACGTATGCAAATTTCCCACTTCTCCCAGAAGCGCCGCTTGCAAGGTACCGATGCTGCGCACCGAGGGCAATGGTTTCTGGAGCAATGATTAGCACCAGCCCCTTTTTCGATTACAGTGCGTAACTTCACCTCCACATGCTACATATTACGGGGAGGATAGACGCCCGCAGACCAGTTGTTTGGCCTCCATGCTCCTGACCTTAATCCCATGAATTTCTTCTTCCTGGAGCCCCTGAAACCTCTTGTGCTTACCTTGAGACACTGGTGGCTACTTTGGAGAATCTCATTGCATGAGTCGTGGTCTCTGTGCTTTAACAGAATTGTTTGAACGCGCCCGACAATCCTTCGTTCGACAGTGTCAGATGTGCTATGACCTACTGCAGCCGCAATTCCAAGACAATTCCTGTGATAATCACTCTTCGTTGCATTTCTGGTGTAGAGCTTTGTGATGTATTGATCGTATTATAAACATGCTTTACGTCTAGTAAATGTATTCCGTTCCTCTCATTGCCTTTTTTCATCTCACTCGACATCACATCCTTCATAACTCTATTTATGCGAATTAATTCGACTAAGCATGGTTTGCGACCCAATATTCTATGGTGATTTGTCGTCTTCACGCTACCTAACCAAAATTTGTCGGTCGAATTCAGTAAAACCCAGTACATTTTCTGATGTAATATGTATATTTCCAATGAAATAAAGATTTGATTACTTCAAATATATCTCCTTACGTCAGGGCTCATAAAGGATTTCATAATAGTTGGATAGTACTTGAATCTTCCCAGATAGAGACATATAGTACTTAGCCAGTCTTTCTCGTTATATCAAGATATTTCTCAAAAGAAATTGAATCAAATATTATATCAAGATATTTCTCAAATTTTTATTTATTTCTTCGTCTCTTTTTATAAATTTAATAGTTCTTCCATAATAAAAAAGTGCTAAAATTAATTAAAAGAATATTGTGATTTACCCTTATAATTTAAATGATTATTTTTAATTAAAGGAACAAAAAACAATATCATAGCAGTCAAATGGTACATTTTACTTGTAGATTCAATGCTTAAATTTGGGTTTTAATGCAGAATTTTACCAGAACAGGCTAGTACAAATATAATACAGCATGAAATATAATTACATTTGTAATTACTCTAAAAGAATCTTTGAGAATAGTTTCTTTTCGAGATTCTATCGAAAAAAATCACATTTCACATTCAATTTAGTATTTGCTTGTCAACACTTTATTACAAGCAAAAGCTTGGTTACTTTTAGGTATTTTTAAATAATTCAATTCTATACCAATATTGAATTTTTAAATGTATGAAAAAATACACGTTGTTTTAAAGTATCATCTTTTCTTTATATTTCAGTATTTGAACATTATGAAGGTAAATACCAGAAATAAAAATATTTTAAAATATCGAAATACGAATAATCATTTATTTTTACGAATTAAAATTCAGAGACGTAATTCAATTGTTATAAGACAAAATGAACTCTTGGACAACAGGAAAAATTACTAAAAGTATTCAATCTTCTTTGATAATAGTGATATTTTGGGTTAGTATCATTAAACATTTATGTCTGTTACATAAATACTATTGGGTAAATATAAAATCAAAAGTTGGTTTAAATTAATAATCATTACTTATGGTAAAACTTAAGCAATTACATTGCAATCACTCTAAAATTAAATTTTTGAAAATATTATTATTTATAAACAATATAGCAATGTATATAATAAAATGGATAATGATATATTTATAAGCATCGAGTAAGTTCACTTTTACAATTCTTAAAAACTTTTAAATCTACAATTTTGCTCTTGTTGTTTACAAACAGTTCCTATGGTGCATACACTTTCTTCAAATAATCTAAAATCACTTGGGAAGACTGCGCCAATATACCGCTATTTCCTAATTCATTCATCCGAATCAAACAAAGAAAAGGAAGCCCAAATACAAAACGTTCGATGTAGTATCACCTATCAACAACCACACGACATCCCAAACAGTCAGAGCGATCACATCGATCGTTCCCAAAAACCAATAATTTATCGACAATACAATCGATGCACCGAAGATTTCCACACTGTAACCACATCCCCGATCCACCAAACACCCCGACCGATATGCATCATCTGTCGGATGATCCCTTTAGTTAGATAACGAAACGCATCCGAAACCCGCTTTTCCCAAGCATTATAAATGGAGCAATCAAGAGTATCCCTCCAGCACACCTGGTCCAGGCACCATGTTTGACACCCATTACTCAAAACAGCCCATAGAGTAATTGCTGATGCGAAAGGCCGATTGGGCCCTTAATTGTTAATATCATAGGCCAGACCCAGCAATCTGTAGGTTTCGAAGAATTGGATTGGGCCGTGAGATATGCCATACCGAAGACGACGCTATCACCTCATTCACAAAAGAGGAATCATTAAATATATATCCGTGCCAATCCCGTGTCTCTTAAGCTTTTCCCAGACGATTTGAACACCTGGGATGTTTCTTGCTTTCTTAATCGCACTTATATTGAGATAGTGGTAAATAACAACGGCACAAATGTATAATACATGAGGTTGAACCCTAGAAGCTCGACTCAGGGAATCCACGTGGTAAAGGTCACTCGGCATGTTTTCTCTGCGGATTAAAAAGATTGGTCATTAATAACCTTTTCAATTTAATGCTTATCGACGTGTTATATAAGAGGTTTGCTAGCTGTCAGATTCCCAATATTCTGGAGGTAAAAGTGATGTACCCGAGCTGTTTGCGCATGAACGACTTGGGAAGTTTCACGTTGAAAAGGGTTTAGTTTTCCGTTCCGGTGGTGCAGGATGAGAGTGGATTTATTAGAATAGCGAAGAATTTAAAGTAAGAGGCTTGTTTACAAAGGGCCAAAATCTTAGATGTCCTTGAAGTGCTGAAGAAGTAGTAATGATGTGTACGAATTAAGGGCGAAACAATGCATGTCTCAATTGAGGAAAATTTCAAACATATGAGTAGCGAAAATAAAAGAAACTAGAAGGAATATTTAATCTTATAAACAGGATTAGCAGCATGAGTACAAGTGTGTAATTTATTTCTGTTCAACAGCTTTTAGTTGATTGCAACAAATAGCATGTAATGTAGTACATGTTCTTTTAATGAGGCAGTTTAAAATACACAAGCCTTTCAAAGGGGTTGAAATTTGATTGGTGGCGTTATGTAAAGGGACTATAACGTTTTTGTTTGTGTGTGTGTGTGTGTATGTTACCGACAAAGTGTTATAATTCAGTTATTTCATAGGAAGATAACTAGGTATTCATAATAACTAGACAAGAGTTTTAATACATGAAAAATTTCATATTTTATAGTTATTTGAATGAAATAACTAATGATAGACCTTTTCAAGTAAAAACCAAGCAATTTCAAAAGTTACTTTATAAATTAATTACTTATAAATGGCAGAATCTCTCGAAAAAATACATTTATTTTATCCTCAAGGTAATCAGCTTTATGTTTCGGAACCGTGATTTTGCAAAGCGTATAAATGGATAATATTTATGATATTTAGGAATTGTCACTTAAATTAGAAAATGTATGTAAAATTGTATTAAAAATATTATTGCAATAAAATTATTTAAGTGTTACAATATTTTGATAAAAAGGAACATAGAATGACCACTTTCAAAGTATTCTCCTTTTGTGAAAAGAATACTTCTATTATAACAATATTTTTTGCCTGTATATAGCTCATACCTCTGTTCAAAGTTTCAGAGTAGAATTGCACAGAATATATAACTTAAATTGGGTTTATCCATGTGTTTTACACGACAACGAAAGGGAGAAATTTTAAGAAAAAAAGAAACGCCGATACTTACATTTCGAAGGTGGTTTGTAACTCTGAAAATAATTTGAATTTTTTAAAAATCACATAGTTGAGCCTCTGTACAAGGTCTGAGCTATATATAGGCAAAATATATTATTATAATAGAAGCATTTTCTAAAAGGAAAACTACTGAAAAAAGGTTATTCTATATATAAATTAATTTTTGCCGAAATATTGTATTTAAATCACATTTTTATCAAAATGTCCTTAAAACAATTTTATACATGTTCTTTATTTAAGTGGCACTAAATATCTGAAAAATTATCCACATTTTATATCGGTTCGAAAAATAATCGGATACCTTAATGCGTATCATTTATTTTGAAAAATAATAAGGAAAAGCAGATGATAAAATTTATTATTCCTCACATTGATAACATTAGTTAAACAGAGATGGGAAGAAGAATATATTTACATGAGAAATAGATATATTTAAATATTATAAAAAAAAAAACTTCTAACTAACAACTTCTTTGTAAAACTTCTTCAAAACAAAAATCTCACAGAATATTATCAAATTTTATGTAATGCTGCTTTGTACGCTTTTTGTTATTTATTGGAAACGGGATTGCTGCGATAACACTTTGAATTGCATTGGTATTATTTTGAAATAATACACTTTTACTATTGTATATATTTTTACATAAGGTACTTTTTAGTTCCTTGTCCGGTGTTACATCTTTGAACTGTTGCAACAGATCGAAGCGTTGTGTTAATATTCATAGTCAATAGAAAATAATTAAAAGTTTCTTATATACTGAACTGAGATCTAGAGAACAATCGTTTTATCCGGTCATTCTCTTGCTCAAAGAACTTTCGAGTGCCGCATTTCATACTTTAAAGATCAAGTAATCGTTATTCTATAAAATACCTAGTTAAATCGTAGAATTCGATAATTTTATATTTTATTTTGTCTACTTCATTAAATACCTAATTCTATGAGACATATAACTGAATTATACACTTTAACAGTAACATATCTATATGTGAGTATGTATGTGAGTGTGTGTATGTAAAAAAATGATAAACGAGAAAGTTGATGTACAAATGTAAGGAAATTCTCTTCAGCATACGAAATTAAGAATACATGAGTTTTTGTTTCTTAAGTTATTTTATTAAGCTAGACGAAATTAGGTTTTTCGGTCGAAAAATGAAACAATTCATCAAAATGGAAAATTAAATGCAGAAAAAGGGTATAGGCATCCATTTATGATAAATACGATTTAAAACCATAATTACTTGTGACCAATTTAGTTATACAAGCATTAACGATGTAAAATGTACCCTTTATTTTTATAGTAAATACTGCAAGCCATAAATTTACTTTTAGTGTAATTTTCATTATAACTACATATATCCTAAAATGTCTACATGTGTATAAAATTAAAATTTATTTGCCATTAATTATTGAAGAATTTTATTCCATCGTAAATTAAAAAAAAATATTTCTAATGAAAAATAGTGAGTATTACATTCAACTATTTTTGAATAATTAAGTAATACAAACATTTTCACACACAGAAAATGCTTAGAAAATTTTGAAAACAAAATCTAGTTTTGGAAAGAAAATACAAATAATAATCAATGAAAATAGCTTTACCTTTACTCATTAATAATAAAGGATTATTTAAATGTACATTTAATGATTTAAAAATCTATTAATCCATAGAACCACATTTTTATACTGGCTTAAGGTATCCGACTACCCTAAAATCATGAATTTTTTTTAAAAATTGACAAATTTTTTTTATGATTTTATTTTTATAGACCAACTTAATTTGCTTGATAAAATACCAAACTTTTAATTTTATATTCACGAACAAAACTAAAGTGTTTTAATAAAAAGTGCCATAACTTTGCACAAGATGTCAAAACATTAAAATGCGTTTATTTTGAAATGTGAGTTTTTTCCGAAAAACCAAAGCAGGATTCCAAAAAGTTTTGAAACAATTTCGAAATTTTTGTGAATGTTTCGTATAAAAAATAGAAGTATTTTTACCTTCAGATTTTTTCAATAACTGTTTTTTTAAAAAATTTTCAGTTCTTATGGGAAAATAATTAGTTTTTGAAGCAAATTTCAAAAATCAAGATAGAGTGCTCTAGTTTTTTTAAATTTAAAGTATCTTTTTCCAAGGTCATTTCCCTGAATAAAAAAGTAGCACATTAAAATTGAAAAAAATTTAAAATTTTTCAAAACATTTTTTTCAGGGGGCCCCCTTTTGTAATTTTATGACATTTTCACCAGTTTTTTTCCCATTTTAATAATAATAAATTTTTTTTCTGTTTTCAATTTTATGATTTTTTCCTTAAAATATATTAAATAAATCTAAAAATCACAAAAAAATCCCCGTATCTCCATTTTTTCAAAAAAAAGTTGTCGCAAGTAATCGGATACCTTAAGGGGATGTCATTCAACTAAGATTTTAAATGCAAGTTCCAGTATATTTGTGCCTTTTTATTATTATTATTATTTAATTGAAAGCAGCATAACCGGAAAAAAAATCGCGCAACAAAAATTAGATGTGGTATATCAAGCCGAAAACCATAGTTATCAAACAGCATTGTTCTATGATATAATCTGTCAGAATGGGGAAAATTACATCAGAAATTAATTTTAATCTCACCAGGGCAAGAAATAGCTGTATAATTTGAATTTTATGCGTCGGAGATTTAACCGACGTTTTATTTAATATCGCACATTACGGTTCGTGCACCGAATACACAATGCAGCGCCTTAACATTTTCTCCTCCAAAATACCGTAAAAATAAAAGGTCGCCATCGTAACTGAGTATCATTTTGAAGACCATTAAAGCGAGAATAATAAAGGGATAAATTTATTCGTTTAAAATCGCTCAATATAAATATGATTAAGCGTTTAAATCGCCAAGCCCATTTTTCAGATTATCCCGCAAACCGAAACCAGCGGAACGCGGCTTTTTACCTGTTACCCTACAATCATCGATTTCATTATATACGAACATATTCTCAGACGCCTACTACATCTAATGCCTAAGTACGCGCCCTCTAATTATATAATTTAGTTCACTCTCTCGATAATGCGGGAGCTAGAGGGCTCCTGCGTCCGAGTTTTCATGTATAGTAAGCTACTTGCAGTGACTGTACAGTGCTACTTCTAAATAGAAATGTATATCCGTTCCTTAGGTGCAATATTAATCGCCTCTATCACCATTTGGCTTGTATTATTGGCGCATTTAAAAATTTAGGTAATTGTCATGATGTGATATTTTGATTTATAATAAAATTATTCTCATGGTGGGTTCAAATGAGAAATGGTATACGTTTGGAATAGAAATCGCCCATAATGAAGGATTTATGAAAGCATTTTCTAGCATCGGAAATCCCATTGTAGCAATTTATAATTAGGATATATACATTAAATTTACATCGTATTACATTTCAATTACTATTAAAATACGCTTCAAAGTCACTCTTATTTAAATGGTTGGGAGATTTGATTGGAAAGTGGAAAGATAAAGAGATTGCTCTAATAATGATGAAAAGACTATCTAATAATTGTTAAGCTTTATTTACAAGGGATTTAACTTATCTGAATTAATATATACGTGTGATATTAATGTATACTAAATTTGTCCATCAATTTAGTAAAAAATCATCAAAAAATGTTTAAGAGATTTAATTTCCTAAATGAAACTGTTCAATAAATTCATATATTTTCTTGGTTTTCGCCATAAATTTGTCTCATTATTGAAGTAATAAAAATTTCCTATGTATCTATTTCAAAAAGTTCAATTTTGTTATACTTTAAAAAATATTAAATATATTAAATTTATATGCATATGTTAAAATAAAAAAAAAACAGTCAAAACTGTTTATTGTAAAATATATTGAAATTATTGTAATTAAATATATTGTATATTAAAATATAATAATTGTATATTAAAATATATTGTATTAAAAAAAATCCCATGGCATATAAATATTGCTTGACTTTTAAAGTTAATTTATTAGATGGAAAGAGTAAATTTATATTATAAAAATAATAAAATTGATCTTCTGATAAACAGAAATAGTATTAAAAATTATTAGAAAATAACATCTTGCTTAAAAATCAGATGACAACTTATATAATTTTGAATATAAAACATGAACATTGTTTTATATATTATCAAAAACGATTCAAACGTTGTAATTAATTTTCATTCTAGTTTCTGTCATATCAGCTACTTGTACTGTGGTGACTAATAAATTTCATTTTTGTGAAGATCATGTTTGATAAATTCAAATAAAAAACTTTTTACCTTATTCCTATAATTTTAGTTTTTGTCTGTTTGTTTCTACTGTATTATTTGTCATTATTTAAATTTAAAATAATGTTATTCATAAATTACTTATTGATTTATTTAGTTTTAATTTAGCTTTATGTGTTATTACGATGTATGAAATATACGTTATAACCATTATAATAACAATATTCATTTATATAATAATTTAAGTTAAATTTTGATGAATAAATTAAATATCTTCGAATTCCGTATAACGTTAGTATTTTGATAAGAAAAAAAGCTGCTAGAACTTAATCTCAACTCATACTTTGTTCTCAAATTTCTTTCATTAACAAACCAAATAATTTAAGAGTTTTATAATATAAATATATTCAGTAATAATAGTATATTTACAAATTCCTGTAGCTCTCTCTCTATCATAGATATTATCTGTACCAGATCCTAAATATATATGATTTACAAAGATCTCTAAGTAGTGCTATTGATTTAGAAATCAAAATACTATATAATATGATATTATGATTGATCATTGATATACAAATCTAATAATTATATATTGATATTTCAAATTCATGCATGCATATGCGTATGAATTTAAGAAAAATATACCAATTATTCTCCTTAACCAACATAAATGTTTTTTTATTTCATATATAGAAACGTTAAATAAATATAAATGTCATTACTTACCTCAAAATTATTATTTCCCATTAGTTTATGAGAAATGGAGTTTGTGAAACTAAAGATATTTTATAGTTTTCACACACACACACACACAATATGAAGCTTCAGCTCTTCCATGCTTTTCATGCTCCTTCATTTTTTTTTTTAAAATTACTCGAATTTTATTTATTTATTTATTTATTTTTTTTTGTATTTTGCTTCAGTTTTTGATTTTTTCATGAATTCAAAAAATTGCGTAAAATTTCTATTTTTTTTAACAAACGTTTTGAAGTATAACTACATTTTAAAGTGTACGTCATATGTAGACAGTGACAATTATGAAAAATACATTCTTAAAGAAACATCTGGACCAATTTAAAAGTGATATGTCTATTAATTTAAAACCGATGAAACTATAAGGGAAAAATGGGTTTTTTGATAACAAAATATCTATTGGATAAAATTTTGAAATTCAGTTCATTGTTTTCAGATTTACATAACCAAAATTGTACTTATAACAAGGCGAAAGAATGCTATTGAAATTATTTTCTCTAGGATAAGTGTGGCCAAGATTTTTGGTGGAAGAGTGCCACTATTTGTTAAAAAATAATTATGCGTGCCACTTTCAATTTTCCAACCAAAAAACATTGAATAGTGAACATACGTTACTTATAAGCTTATTATGGTATTTTACGCAAACACACAGTGCATTTTTTAATGCAAGTCTATATGTAGTCGAAATTTAAAAATAAAACAATAAATTAGTAACAAAAGTACGAACTTAGGTTTTATTGTTAGTAAACTTTTTACAAGTACAATCAATTAGGTTAGGTCTAAAATAAAGATGAGCAACTTGAACCATTTAATTCAAAACAATTATTAAACGCTCAGTATTTACTTAATGTGGCTTTTGAATTACTACTTTTTTTACTAAGTCATTTATATTAGGATTAGCTCTTATAGATGCTAACAAAATTCGGTTATTATATGTGCACATTGGCTATTTTCGAGTGATATTTATTTTATTATGCTCATAGCAAAAAACATTTATTCACCCACAAATATATTTTGTTCCAAATTTTGAGGTTTTTTTTATCTGATGCAACCTCACTTCAATTAAATTGTAAAAAATGCTTTTTCTTAAATCGATTTTCCAATTTTTTAAAAATCTTTCAGTTAGTTTTCGCGTGCTGGTTGACCACCTATGCTCTAAGCAAATTAATACTGAAAACACTGAATACCCACTAAGAGTTTTTTTTTCTAAAAATTGTTATTTGTATTATTTTGACTGAGAACTTGTATATCAAGCTCCTACTTTTCACCTATCAATTTATTCCTTCGTAAAAAAAATAAATAAATAAAAAGTTCATGCTTCTTTATTCAAGCACACACAACCTATGAATAAACTAGCAAGCTAGGATACTTTTAAGTGAACTTCGACTCTTTAGAAGGGCACGGCTTCCTGTCGCTTAGTCATTCGTTTGCACCTTCAGGATGCATGTTATTATCTAGTGGTTTTCTTAACGGCATCCAACACCCACCAACATAGCACGGAATACACATTTCGTATCCATGGCAGGAAGAAAACAAAATTCAAAAATCAAACTTCATTGTTTCCTCACTTATGAAAGGGAAAGGGGTTAAATTTTTGGGTGTTTCATTATCGGGAAAAGAATTTTTTGTTTCCTTTGCGTAAAGAAAAAAAGGTAAATAATCATACACAGACCCTCTTTCCCGAGCTCCCCCAGCACGGTTTTTTTTTAATACAGTTTTCGAAATATATTGTCCTTTTCTTTAAAATTGTATGTAAATCGCTTAGTTCTTTGGGGTTTAAAAAAGTAATTATTTCCGATCCTGTATTTTTTTTATAAGTAGTTTATAAAATAAACTGCAATTATTTTTTCTGGGATTTTTTTAAAAAATTTTTTTTTTTTAGTGATAATGTTTGAAATTTAATTTTTTTTGTCCACTTTTTAAATAAATATCTTCAGTAAACAGTTTTCAAAAAAAAAATAGATGAAATTTAAATTTGGGGATTTAAAAAAAAATTCATTTTTATTTATAAAATATTTTTGTGTATTTACAAACCATTAACTTTTAAATACTAAAAATCGATTTAACATCAATTTTATAAAAATGCCTTCATTTTATGTAACATTATTCTTTTATTTTTTGTACTGCATGAAAATAAAAAATCCGTATCTTCACGTTTATCACCAATACTATCAATAATCTGTACAAAAGAGAGAAAAACTTAAATTTTTGTTTTTATTTTAGATGCCAAATTATTAATCTGTTATAATACATATATTTTAAGTAGAGAAAAAAATAAACTTATAAATATATGTTGTTTTTAGGATCTTGATTAAGCATAATTATTGTATTTTTACTATTAATATTAATCTTTATGTTATATATAATAACAAATATAATTAATTAGCACTTTTAAAAATCAATGGCATTTTTATTTTAGAGACTTTGTATGTCAAATTGCTATCTGAATTCATTTCAAAAGAAGAGATTGAAAGAATATTATGTAGTAATTCAATTTGTGGACTGGAGGTACACAATACCCATTGTTATATCTAACATAAAATAATTCTCATGAAAGTTTGAAAAGTTATTTGGTATCTGAACATTCGGATTTTTTTTCAAATAGCATACAAAAATTTTATAAATCCCTTTTGGGGATCAAAAGTAGATCTAACATTTAACAAAAATTTAAAAAAAAAAATCAAAAATTATAATGAAATTTTAGTAATTTTTTTATTCAAAGCGATTAAGAAGAAGTAATAAACATATTAGTAAAAGTGTTCAAAATAAATTAGATGAATTTATCTGGAGAATTTAAAAAAATTTTAATTTTTCTAAAGGTATACAATTTTTGAGTGATCGGTAAATGGAAAAAAAATAACATTCTTTGTGTGACTATTATTTAAATAACGGCAAAAGCAAAAATATTATGCAAAAAAGGGAAAAATATAATTTTCGAAAATAATATTTTTTGGTCAAAAGTTTCATCAAAATAAGTTTCAAAATTTTTTGGTTTTCAGACTCGCCATGATAGATTTTGAAAATTTAAAACCCACTTTTTGGGGATTAAAAAC
This sequence comes from Trichonephila inaurata madagascariensis, assembly GCA_019973955.1. Classification (NCBI taxonomy): domain Eukaryota; kingdom Metazoa; phylum Arthropoda; class Arachnida; order Araneae; family Nephilidae; genus Trichonephila; species Trichonephila inaurata. Next base: position 14,505 of record BMAV01026866.1, read on the forward strand.
CCATAACCGTTATTTTTTTTAACTTGACCTCAAAAAGGCCCCAGAAACAAAACAAAAATATGCCTGCAAACCAAATGTACCCTATTAAATAATAATAATAAAAAATAAGTGTTTTGATCGAATTTTTTAATAAAGGTTGGGATATTTAAAATTTTGTTCGATTTTTTAAAGAATTTTGAAAAAAAAATATGAATCATTTGATTTTTTTTCCTTCTATTCTTAAAATAACTGTAAAGAAATATAAACGTGAGCTTTTTTTTTTGGTTAAAAACCCGGGGGTTTTAAATTTGTCTAAAAACGGAAATATAAAAAAATTTTTCAAACGGTATAATTTTTTAAATTTAAATTAAATGATTTGAATCTTTACACATTATTTATAAAGGAATGGGGCTTAAAAAAATATAAATTTTTAAAAAATATAATCATAATTTTAAAAAGTATAAATGAATATAAGAAATTTTTTCTATAAAAATATTTAAATTTTTTACGTCACGCATGAAATAAAAATAGTAGTTTTAATTATACTAGTTATAAGTTGATTAAAAAAGTTCAATGTATTCTATTACACTGTAGCTATTTTATAAAATAGAAAAAAACTTAATATTTTAATAAAAAAAAAAATACATTTTTAAAAATTTTTAAAAAAATTGTAATTTTCAAATATTTTGTTTAAAAAAGATATCTAATACTAAAATTAGGTGGGGCTTAAAATTGATACATTTTATAATTCTGTAAAGTTTATACATCAGAGGCCCCATTTTAGAAAAAAAAGCGTGGGAACGCAAAAAAAAAACTTAATTTTATCATAGAATTTTCATATGCTTTTATTTTTAAAATTATTATTATATTTTAAAATTTTTTTACTTTTTTAAGCCCCATCCTTTTATAAATAATTTTAAAAAAATTCGAATCATTTTTAAATTTTAAAATTTAAAAAAATTATACCTGTTTGAAAAATTGTTTATATTTTCAGACCTCTAAAAAAAATTTTAAAATCCCGGCCTCTTAAATCTAAACATTATCTTATGCTTTTAAAAAATCAGAGGAAAAAAATTTTTGGGTATAAAAGTTATTGTGTTTGAAAAAAGTTTTCAAAAATTCTTTCAAAATTAATTTTCAAGATTCTGATGTAGATCCAATTTTCAGATTTTACAGCTTCAAATAAACATAATTTTAATTCCTTTAAGCTTTTTTAGTTTCCATACACACATGTGAAGGACTTTTTTCAAAAACCTTTTTGTTATTTAATTTATTTGTCAAAATAAATTTGTTCAGGTTAGTGTTTTATTGCAACGATAATTGTAACATATTAATTGTATCCTGTCTGCCAAAACTCGTTCTCCGTTTTACTTATGGAATTGGGGAATTTAAAATTTTTATACCCTACGTAAGCCCTTTAATCTCATTTCCCCCCCCTTTTTTGACTCATTTTTCATTTTTTCAAATGTTAGGGAAAATTTTAAACTTTAAAAAAAAAAAGAAAAGCTTCCTTTTTAATTAATGAAATTTTTTTTTTCCTACAGGTTCTTTTTCTCAAAAAGGGGAATCAAAAATTAAGAACAGTTGTTTCGGTAAACCCCCGACCAGCTTTTATTAAAATTTTAAAAGATTGCATAAATTCACATTAGAACTTTTTTCAGCTGCTTTAACATGAATATAGTTAGCAATTTTTATTTTCCAAATTTTAACACCCAAAAATTAAAGCATTTTAAATGACAGCGTGAAAATTGGTTTTTAAAAAACAAAAATAGTACAAAAAACATTTAAAAGTAACCTTTTAACTTGTCCCTTTTATATAATACGGGCACTTTTCAGGGGTTTTGGGAAAAAAATTTTATGTAACAAAAACAACTTTTAACATGATAAAAAATTCTTTTTTAAAATTATTCCCGCATACATGGAATTTTAAATCGATTATGTTAATTTTTCTTGTCATGTTTAACATAAATATATTATCATCTACAATTTTTTTAAAAAATTTTTTGGGTTTTTTTTTATTTAACTTTAAAACGAATAAACTTTCAAAATTATATATAAATAAAATGTATAAATCATTTTTATTATCTTTTTTATCAATGCTAGTTTCACCAACTGATTTCCACCGGAAGTGTTTTTTTAACTTTTTAAAAAAATTCTTTTAAAAACTTTTTAAATCCTTTATAAATTCAAACTTTTTTTTTTTTTCTCATTTTTGTGTGCTTATACTTACTCCTGTTAGCCCGGGTATATTTTTGTGGTAACAGAGGATTTATAAATTTTTCAAAAAATAATAATAAATTGCTTTAATTTATCCAAAAAATGCATATTTAATAAAAATTTTTTAAAATATATCAATTTGTTTTTTTCAAAAAAATTTTTCAAATTTAAAAATTTGTATTTTTGGGATGTAAAACGGTTTTAAACTATGTTTAAAAAACAACCCTTTATTTTTTTTACCCCAAAAAAAATTTTAAATATATTTTCAACTAAACACTTTTAGAATTATCATGTAAACACACATTTTTATTTTTTCAAACATTATCTCTTGGGTTTTTTTTGTAAATTTTAACATCATACTTTCTGCCTTTTTTTTTTTTTTTTAAAAAAATTGTTGATTTATTGTTTTCAATAAAAGCAGATATATTCAGAAAGTAAACACGATAAAAGAAAAATCTAAATAGATTTTGATACATTGTGTATGTAAGATGTCAATAATTTATTCTTTGGATAAAATAAGTTTTAAATAATACAGTAATACCTCAACTTAAGCTACAACTTACACGAGCAGGAATTACGCGATTTTCTAATCTCGCCGATTCATCTTTTGTTTGAGAAAAAGAAAAGAAAAAAATAGGTACAATTGGTTAAATTGGTAATGTGATTGAAGAATTTGCCGACCTTACAGGAAGATAAGTTTTGAAGTGGATAATGATGCTCAAGAACTGCTGGATTACCACAATCAGGATTTGATAATTGATGAGCTCACAGAAATGCATGAGCAAAAGCAAGACATTGAAGAAGTTTGAGTCTGTAGACCTAGGTCAATCAAAAGATCGAATGACGATTGGGAATTTTGCAGAAAGCTCCAGTTTAATTAAAAAAGGGTTAGCAATTTTATAGAAAATGTAGACTTCAACGAAAAGCATATTTTGTCAACGAAACAAAAAATAAGAAATAAAAAAATATTAGCATACTACGATGATATTTTGGGCCAGTAAAAAACAATCTTTGAACCGGCAGACTACTTTGATAGATTTTATGAAACATTCTACACATCAAAATAACTTCATTTTACGATTTTGTATGTGTGTTATCTAAAGTTTTATTACTTTTTTTTCTAAAATATTATTTTCTTTCGTCTACGATCCCAAATAAAAATAATTTGTATGTATTTATATGCAAAAGCATACCCAAACTTACGCGAATTCAACTTAGGCAGTTATCACTGTCTTCCCTATCGCGTAAGTTCGGGGTTTTTTGTATAGAAAAGAAGAAAAGAAAAAATTTATATTGAATTTTTATATTTT
>BMAV01026868.1:0-10935 GCA_019973955.1 Trichonephila inaurata madagascariensis
CGAAAAAGTCAGTTGTGCAGAAACAATTGTCGTAGTTGCTGCTCATTGATTGGATATTTGTAGTTTTCTCTTGTTGATGCACCAATTTGGAATTGAGTTTAATAAGTTATATTTGAGTTCAGAATTCAGTGAAATAAAATAAAATAAATTTATTAGGAAGTCATTACTTAAAGCTGTGCTATAAGATACGAATATGTAAAACTGTATAATTTGATAACATATAAATCATGATACAAAAATGAAGTTACATTTATATGCGTGAATGGTACAATGCATTTTATATTTTTAACACAAAAGTAAACAATACTTAAGAGGAGTAGGAAACCTATATACCGACAATATGCTAAAGTGTCAGTTTTCGATAAACCTTTTCTAAAAAAACTTTATATGGTCATTTTACTTTTTTCATACAAAAAAACACTTTCGCATTTACGAAATGTTTTTTTTGTCTTTTTAAATTTTTTTCATAATTTCTAAAATATTTTATGAAATATAGTGAAATTTGACCCTTTTTCCAAAAAAAAATTTGAAAAAAATAATTTTTTGAATTTTTTACGAAATTTTTTTCTGTATATATTACCATCATTATAAATATATCATAAAATTTAAATACCGTGAACAGTATTTAAGAAAAGGTAATCGAACATCAAAATTTACATTTTGAGATAAATTGTTTTAATTTATACAGTGAGATTCTAATCAGCTGGAAATAAAAAAAAAAAAAGGCTAAATTTACAATAAAAGATAAATGGTTTGGTTTATATCAGACAGAATTTTTAAGCAAAAACGAAGTACTTTGTTTACTTTTTTCGTTTCAAATGGGCGGACCCAGTTTCAACGATTATTTAAAAAAATAGTTTTTTAAAGGATTCAAAAGTAAGGTAGTTAGAAGGAAAAAATTGTACAATTTGAAAATGTAAACATCTTAAATTGTCATTAAGTTTTGGCTTTCGGAAAGCCTGGGAAAAAAAAGGAAAAGCCGTAACAAAAAGTATAAGAAATCTTAAATTTTTAGTACAATATTTATAAAAATGATATTTAAAGCCTTTTTGAAAACTCGATGGTAATGATGAAAACATTATACTTTTATGCATAATAAAAAAAATTGTTTAAATTAGAAACTAATCCCAATCTTCTTGGACAGTGCAAGGCTCCAATTGGGAAAAACCCCCCAAAAAAGAAAAAAAAATATTCCCGGGCAAAACTCAAATTCCTCAATATGCATGGTTTATCACCTTCCAACAACTGTTTTGCTTAGGCCACTCGGGAAACTTTAGATAGAAAGATTTTCATTTAATTAGAAGAAATTGTGGCTGTTACTTCTTACGTTTTTCTTTTTTTACAAGGGAATTTTGAAAATTCTCATTACATCGGTGTTTCTCAAACTTTCTCGGGGCCCCCCCTTTTCAACCAATTTTTTCACGCCCCCTTATCATTAATAAATTACTGAATGCAATAATAATGCCCTTTGACCTAAAATACAATACACGATCTTAATTATAAACCTACAAATTAATAACATAAGTATTAAATTTTGTATATTTACTTTTAAGAAAAAAAAAAAATTAAGTAATGGGATAATTATTATGTTATTTTCCTTTCTCAAATTTTTAAAATTGGAACATATTGAAAAATGGGTGGCTTAAAAGATAAAATATAGATATCGTAAATATAAAAAAAAGAACTGAGGGTCAATTTCAAAAAAACTTTGTCGCAAGAAAGCCCATGGAAGCCTAATACTTATTAAACTTGTTCTTAATTCAGTAAATAACATAAGTTTTAAAATTTTTTTATATATGTTACTTTTAAGTAATATATATTTTAAGAAAATTTTTTACTTTAATATATATATATATATATATATATATATATATATATATAAACTTTTAAGTAATGGGTTTAAATTTTTTTTTTCCTTTTAATTTTTAAATTGAAACAGATTGAGAAAAAATTTTAATTTAAAAAGATTTTTTTCCTTCAAGATCTATTTCTAAAAGTACAAATGTCATTAAAAATAGCCTAATCTATGTTCCTTTATCATATCCATTACACCCCGGCATCCTCGCGAACGTCATGTAGCTGGGCAACAACAGACGTCTGCAAAAAACTTTAAAATCTGTACTTCGCACAATTCTAGAGTCTTGGCCGAATCGATTAGCTACCAATCTTTTTTGAATGTACATTTTAAATTCACGGTTTTAATTTACGGCGTGGATTAAAACAAAATCATAGATATTTTTTTAAATCGCAGAGGCTTCGACGATAATAAAGCATCAAAAAACACAGAGGGGCAAATTATAGCAAGTTAGAAGGGGTTGGGGTCCATTTCAAAAGTACTTCAGGGGCTCTCAACTCCCAAAAATGGGATTTCATGATTTCACATCCAGTGATGAAATTAAAAATTTGTAATAAATCTTTTGAATTCTGGAAAAGATGGATGCTGAATTTTTGCTCTGAAAACAAAAGATTTCAAATTATTACCTTTTTTAACAGAACCCTTTTGTGAACCGGTTTTCGGATGGCTCGAAGACAAAATATAGTTATAAAAATCAAAAAAATAGTGTAAATTTCAAATTTTGCCTTCCTTTGAAAAACTTTGCTCTGCAAGAAAAGCCCATGGAAGTCACTGAAAATTAAAACTTGTTTTATATGGCAAAACCCCTCTTAACACGAGTTTATTTTTTAAAAAATGATAATATATTATTCTTGATAAAATAAGTTTAAATTGTAGGAGAGTAAAACCAAGTGCATGACAATGTATAAAAAAAATGTAAAACGATTTATTGAAATAAATATCTATTATCGGTTTTGAATGAACTGAATTTTCCCCAGAATTAGCATTTAGAATAAAAATGTCAAGTAAAAAAAAAGAATATAAAATTCTAATGAATAAAATTGTGTTATTTTTTAATATTTAAAACGAAAGCCCGGATCAGGTGTGCACTCGATAGTTCGTTAATGGGCGCGGGGGTAGACCCCAATTTTTTTTTATAATTATTTTCAATATACAAGATAAAAAAACACAATTTCAGTGAATAAATTTTAAATAAAAAAAAATACTTACCTTTTGGTTTTTTTTTTTGTCTTTTATAATTTGAGAAAATATCCAATAAAAATGAACTAAATTTTTCCCAAAATGTGCGTGCCCTTTAAAAAAAAAGGGCCAAAATCGAACTTTTGCTAACTTTTAAAAAAAGCATTTCAAGCAAAACTCTCACTTTTTGTTCCCCTTTTTAAATTTTTAAATTCCTTTGATGATCGACAAATACCCCGTTGAGCTTTTTTTTTTGCTTGTGTTTTTTTTGACAGGGGGAAGTGCATTTTGCGGTACAGTTATGGTTTCATATTTTTTTGGGGATAAAGTTTTTAAATGTAGTTATTAAAAATTTTTCCTTTCGTTTCATGTTTATTGTTTTTCCAAATTTATTTTCGCTAACATGATTGAAGTTTCCTCCCTTCACCAGGAGGGGGCCACTGTGCTCCCCCCGGGGAAGGGAAATGGGGTTTTTTAGTATAGAGCGGGGGAGTTTCTGGGCACCGGCGCGGGGGGTTTCGGTCCATTTTGGGGTATTACCCGCGGGGTCATTTAAATTTTTTAAAAATTTTTTTTTTAAGTTCGTAATAAATTGTGTTTTTCCTCAAGAATATGTCTGTTGATGAAAGTACAACAACATCACACACTTGGCCACAACCTTTATCACATTGGCGCAGCCGGTAGGATTGGGACCCGGCGGGGTCAAGACATCAAAAGAAACACGAGGTAGGCAACCCTTTTTGCATCGTTTTGAGCGAATTCAGCAGTTTTTTTTACTAAATTTTTTTTAATTAATTCATTTAGTATAATTCTTTTTCTAATAAAATTTTTTCGTGGGGGCTAGAAAGGAAGAGTTAATATTAATTGGGATGAATTGGGGGAAAGTAACCCCAAAAAAAAATGAAAGTGTTGGGTTTTAAAAAATTTTAAATTTTTAAATAGCGAAAAGTAAAAAACCAATAAAGAGTTTATTGATGCCCATTTAGATTCGATTGTTGCAGATAGAACATCGAAGGAAGAACAAGGGGTGCGGATAAAAAAATGGGAAGGGGAAGAACAAGCGCGTGCGGATAAAAAAATCAAAAAAGAAAAACCCGTTTAACGGGGGAATCGAAACGAGTTTGAAAAATACAACGGGAAAAAAGAAATTGGAAATAAAATTTGGGGGAAAAAAATTTTAAGAAAGGGAAAAATTGGGAAAGTAAAAAGGGATAGAATGTGTTTGCAGCGTACAAATCCTGAAACAAAGCAAACTTCAATGAAAATTTTATTGTGGTGTTCGTACATTGACTCTTCCGATTCAAAAAACAAGAGGGGGGGGGTTTATTTTTTTTTTCTTTAGAACGTTCATTTAAAACCAAAATTCCCTAAAAGGGAAAAATTTTTAAATCTGTAGGAGAAAAACCCAAAAAATTTTTTTAATTTATGAAAAAGATAAAAGAAATAAGCGCCCATGAAAAATTTAAAAAAGTTTAGTTCTAAAAGACCCAAAACATTTTTAATTTTTGTTTCCAAAATTTTTTAAAAGCGAAACGAATGCCAAATGAAACGCATGTTATTTGCATCTCGTTTTTTAAACCCAATTGGGATAAATTCCCGTAATTTGAGAAATGTAAATGATTTTGATTTTTTTAAAAGGAGTTAATTGTTAGCGATAAAATATCAAACGCTAGAAATGAAACTGCCGTTCATATAAATAAAAAACGGGAACAAAATTGGTTCAAACCAATTCTAAGGGGAAAAAGAGGGGACATGTTTTATGCTTGTAAAGGAAGATCATTTTCGGAATTTTCACAAGAGCATGTCATAATCGGGAACCCCGCGAAAGGTTTTTTTAAATATACCCCTCCTAACCCCGAGACGGGAAGTAATAAATCCTTTCCCCGAAAAAAAAATAAAATTAATAACTCAAAACAAAGGGGTTAAATAAAAAATAGAATTTTTTTTGGGGGAAAACCATTTAGCTCGAGAGACTTTAAAAAAAAAAATATTCTAAATTAAAAATGAAAAAAAGAAATTTCCCCAAGTGCAATTTTGTACAACCGAAAGTTTGACCTTGAGCCTTTAAAAATATGAACTTTTTTATATTCGGAAAAGCAAAATTGTGTTTTGGATGGGGCCCCGTTTTTTAATTTGAAATTTTGATCCCTTTTCCCAGATACTTTTGAATGATGAATTAAAAAAAATTACTTTAAGCTCTGCTTTTGGGAAAGGAATGTAGAAGCAAAACAAATTTAAAAACCCCCACTTTTGGCTTTTGGGATAATAATTTTTTGAATCACCCAATGGATTGCTTGGTAGGATCACAGGAAAATTAAATGCTAAAGGTTTTTAATACCTCCTTTTTTTTATATAAATCTTTGTGTTCAAATAAATGACGAAAGTAATAAAAAGAAAATGAGATTTTTGCCGAATCGGCGGGATGGTTCTATTACGTTTTCAAATGATAAAAATTTGGGCAGAGGGGAAAGATATATTTTTTTGTTAAATTGTTAATATAAATTTTTCCGGATTACCCCTAAAATAAAAAGATAAGAAAAATTTTAAAAATTTCTTAAAAAAGGTTCGTGCAGAGAAAATTTAAAGAAAAAGGAAATTGTTTATTAATTGATGGGTTAATTTATCACGGGGGAAAAAAATTCAAAATGAACCAATCTCTTATTTTTTACCGCGTTGCAGAATAGATAAAGTAATGAAGCTAGCCCAGGGAGTCATTTTTTGGGGGGTTCATATGGGGGTTAAGAAAAAAAAGAGGATAAAATATAATTTTTTTTTGGCCGATTTTAAGGGGAAATTGCTGAGTTCGTCCAGACATGAAAAAGGTGTCAGCTTCGGAAGCGTGAAAAATTGGAGAAAAGGCTCCCATTACACCTATTGTCCGTCCTGAGTTTCCCCTTTTGAGATTTTTAAACATAGATGTGATCGGACCTATTCAACCGCCATCTGGCAGGGGGGCATAAATACGTTTTTTGTATGATGGATCAACATACCCCGTTGGCCTGAAGCATTTACCACTTAGACCCCTAACAGCCAAAACTGCATGTGACTCTCTTTAAAATTTTCCGAAACTAAATTCCAGTATCATTGCCAGTGATAAAGGGGGCACAAACTTCAAGTCTTTTTTAAACCCCAAAGAATTTACGAAAAGGTTTGGGATCTAGCCCTGGGTTTTCTGTCCGGGATACCCCCAAGCAGAAAGGACTGGTTGAAAGAGGGAATAAGGTATTGAAGGACATGTTTTACCCCACGTTTATTCGTGAAGACCCAAAAGGGGATCGACAGTTCCCTTTTTCTGTTTTTTTGCATACCGTGAAGTACCGAACACTACTACTGGTGTATCCCCAAATTTAAAGATTATTTTTATGGCAGAAAGCTCGGGGGGCTATTGGAAATTTTAAAAATCATCCGGGGCAGGCAAAAAGTTTTCCCGGGAGGGAACTTTTCCCCAATCAGCTGCTGATTAACTTCAGGAAATGAAGATAAAAATGGAAAAGGGGTGCTGAGAGTGCATCCTTTAAATGCTGCTCAGAAACAAAAAGGGTTATGGAATTTCCGCCAAAAAGGGCATCAGTGAAGAATTTTAGCATCGGGGAACAAAATTGTTTTGCTGATACCAGATTATAGTAATAAGATCTTTTGCGAGATGGGCTGGGGGTGGAGATTTAATTCCCTCCACCCCCCCTTCTTAAAATTAAACCGCCCGACGGAACTGTAAGACATGTTCACGTGAATAAGATCAGGAAGTTTATCCGCGTGCACTTGCAGTTGGGGTTTGCGAAGATGACCACGAATTCGGGAAATTAAACCCACTTAATTTACCCAGGTCCACATCCAAAGAGTTCTACATGGGGAAAACCCATCAATCATCTGGGGAAACTGGGGAGAACAAGTGTTTTGAACTTCTACAGCACCAGACACTATTCACCAATTTTGAAAAAAAGCCAAAATAAACCCCATCGAATTCGCTTAAAACCGAACATTGAACGTAAAAAAGGGCCCTTCAATGCATCCCCGAGTCCTTGAAGATTAAAAATTTATGGGGCAGATAAAAGGGGGCTTTTTCGACTTGATTTTTAAATTTTGGGAAACTGACGCAGAAATAGCCTATCCAATTGTTTGGTTTTAAAAAGAAAAAATGGGACCCTGCGACTTTGCGTTTACTTTAGAGCTCTTAACTTGGAGTTTTTGATGATTTTCCTATGGAAGATTAAGGGGGTCATACATTCCCATTGGGAAAAGCCAAAAATCATCACAAATTCTTAGATCTTTGAAGGGGGTATTGGGGATACCCCATTGGGTGGAAAAAACAAAAATCTTACATCTTTTAAGACTATCGGCAAAAGGCCCGTTTCGGGTGATGAGTTTTGGTTTGAAAAAAAAATCTGCCCATTTCGCGGAAATGAACAAAAACATTATCGTGTTATAAATTTTTCACGTGCCTACACGACGACAATTTGCAATCTTCTCCAAAAAATTTGGGAAAAAAACATCTTTTTTTATCTGGGTACTGTTTTAACGGGGAAAATTTCAGGTTAAATTTCAATGTAACTAAAAGTGTGCCCTTTTGGGAAAAAACCCAAATTAAAAATTTGGGAATCATAATCGGGTTTTTGGTAAGCATGAACCAGATCCCGAAAAAATGTAGTTATCAAAGTTTAAAGGGGCCTAAAACGGGAAGGGAGCTTCGTATGTACTTTGGACTTTAATTACTTCCCCGAATATATTCCCAAAATTTTTCCAAAAACTTGTGTATCCATTGACAGAACTCACCAAAAGATACCTGATTCCAATCCCCCTGGACAGAAAAATTCCTCTTTTTATCTTCGAAAAAAAGGGGTTAGTGGGCACCCTTGCCGTATTCTCATAAACCGTATTAAACCCTTCATTCAGATGCATCGCAAATTGGATCCCGCTTGCCCGTCACAAAATGTGGTGATAAGTGTTACCCAATTTCTTTTCGCCAAAAAAAAAGCAAGACCAACAGTCATGGTCAACTATTGAACGAGAGGATTTTTCGATTGTGTGGATTTTTTAAAAAAGTTCGGAAAATGGGTATTTGGGACTGAAATTGAATTTTTTACTGATCATAACCCTTTGGTTTTCTTTTTAACGAAAAGTGGGGCCAAAATTTCAAGGTTTTCCAAAAAAAAAATGGGGTTTAAAAATTAATGTGACAATCAAAATTGTTTCCCGGTGTGAAAATGCCTCCCTGCTGATGCACTCTCCCCCTTTTGGGGGAACAAAAGTGGCCCTTTTAATTTTAAAAGGAAATTTTGAATTTTGGGGAATAATTATTTTCTTTTTTCCCCCTTTTTTGTATTCCCCATTATATATTATTTTTGGCATTTAATTTTTTTTAAAAAAAGCTAATGTTTTTTTTTCTTTTAATAATATTTTTTTATTAATGTTCTTTTTTTGTAAAATTTTTTTAAATTTCAAAAATTTTTTTTTATTATGGTTTAAATTAATTTTATCAAAATGGTATTTTTTAATTTAGTTTTGGGGTAATTTTTTATATATACTTATTTTTTTTTTTTTTGGGTAAGTAATACAAAACTTTTATTGGGGTTTTGATATGAAAAGTTTTTTTTTTGCTTTATAGTCAGATTGGAACAGGAACCATCTCTTGGTGGGGGGTAGTGTTTCCCCTTCACCCCGGAGGGTGGTCCCCCCCGGGAAGAATGTGGGTTTTTTGAAGAGCTGGGGGGAGTTTAGGCACCGGGGGCGTTAGGTCGGTGGGGCCCTTTTTAGTTTTTTACCCGCGTGGGTCACTTTTAAATTTTTAAAAAATTTTTTTTTAAGTTCGTAATAAATTGTGTTGTCCCCAAGAATATGTCTGTTGGGTGAAAGTACAACAACATCACACCCCCGGGCCCCAAACTTTCCCCAATGATTAATATCATTTTTCAGAAAAATGTTTTTGTTTTTATCAACTTCAATTTCCCATCAAAAGATCACAGATGCCCAATTCTTTTTTTTATTCTGCTTTATTTAAATAAACCATAATCAGCCGTAAACATCACAATTAAAACCACTAAATTATTCATAGGGGAAAAAGCAGATGTTAAAAAAAAATTTTTTGAAAAAAAAGTGGTCGTGCCGGGGGAACCCCGGTCTAAAAAAAAGTACATTAAGATTCTAAAAACGTTTTCCACCCCAAAAAGGAAATATGTTATCAATTTATTTTAGCCCCATTTGACTGTCTATTAAAGGGTTCTCTGGGGAAGGTCATTGGAAAAAAATAAACAAATTTTTTTACACACACAGAATTAAGATTTTTTCCCTTTTATGTTTTCCCGTATACTCATAAAAATAAATCTTGGCCCAAATTTAAACCCCTTCCAAAATGCTCCCTTTTGCTTTTTCCATGTATCAAAAAACTCTTTCACATTGTGAAAAAAAACGCAACAGAATTATTTAATTTTAAACTTCCCTAAAGAAAAAAGATGCAGGTAACCATAAAGCAAGTTCGAAAAACCAGCAAAAAATAATATTTTAGATTAAAAAAAAACCAAAAAAACTTCCTCGTGGGTTTCAGTTAAAAAAAACAAAATATTTTTTTTTTTAGCTTTTAGGATCCCCAAAGGGGTAGCTAATGAGCGTTCAAAATAGAACCCTTTTTTTTTTGACCTCTTTTCACCGATATATATAAAACATATCAATGTAAATCTGTATTTTTTTTTAAAATGTAAAATATTTTGGTTTTTTTTACCAGTAAATTTTTTTAACCTTTTATTTTCGATTTTGCGCCCCCCTTGAAGGGGTTTTCGGCCGCCCCAAGGGGGGCCCCAAAATTTGGGGAAAAACGATTACATTGAAAAATGTTCGTCTTAAAAGAAGATTTATAAAATTTTGTATTGTGGTGTATTTTGGAAAGAATATTTAAAAAAAGACCTTCAAAAAAAAAAAAATATCTTTTTGGTCCCCCCTTTTTCATTATTCAAATTTCTTTAAATTAAAAGTTCTTAATTCTTTTTAAAAAAATGTTTTTGTGGTTGGGATAATTCTAAAATTAATTTTGAGAATTTATTAAAACTATCTTGAAGATAAGGTATATAATTTTTTTTTATCAATCAAAAAAAAATGCCTAAGAAAAAAACCCGTTTTGATATAATCAAACTACATTATGTTTTGGTACAAATTTCCTTTAAAATGTTTATCTTATAAGATGATATTTTGTAACTTTTTTTTTAACTAAAAACAATACTTCGTTTTTGAACTGAAAAGTAAGTAAAAAAAAGAGATTCATTTTTGGGGGAAAAAAAAATCTTTTGTAATAAATCGTCGAGAAAGATTAACATTTTGATTACTAATGATGTAGTTGTTGCAGAATTGGAAAAGTTTGTTAAATGAATTTAAATTTATTGATGATGATGCAATAAAACACAAAAAAACAATAAAACCCCTTTGGTTTACACCGTTCCCCAAAAAAGTATTTTTTTTCTCCAGAAATTTTTCTAATTATACCAATTCAGAACCGGAAGCTTTTAACTCCATACTTTTTTAAATTAAAAAGGATTCTGGGAGTCGAAAAATCGAATGTGTGCTAGATTACCCCTTTAAATTTAAAAAAAGGTGAACTTTTAGTTTTGAGGAGATAGTTATAATTGTATCCGGGTCTGGTGGGTAAACTAAAAATTTTTAATAAGTCCTGGAGGGCTCAAGACCATCTTTTGATCAAAACCCTGCAGAAAATTAAACTTAATTTTTATTATTATTATTATTATATATTCAGCATTATTTTTTGTTAGGAAACGATATAGATTTATTTGCAAATTGAGGGAAACTGGGACTTTCTCCGAAATATGCTAAGATAAATAATAAAAAAGAGAATAACTTATTACTTTTAAAAGAAAACGTTTCATATTATTACTTTCAAAAAACAAATTTCCATCCCAAAA
>BMAV01026869.1:0-13106 GCA_019973955.1 Trichonephila inaurata madagascariensis
TTTAAAATGTTTTTTTTTTAAAAAGTGCCCAGAAGGAGTTTCGATACGGGGCCCACTCAGAACTAGTTACGCCAATGTTGATTAACTATAAATATATATTCAATGACTGTTGGCAGAAAATTTGCCCATATTCACACACACACACAATACATAGCTAAAAATTATACAACATTCCTTAAACCTAAAAATGAAAATTTAAATATCAGCAATCAAACAGTTTTATTAATTAACAAACAACAAAAATGAAAATTACAGTCATTTTAAAATTAATTTAACATTGAAATTTTATTACATGGGTTCTATTGGCAGCAGACTTCAAATTTATATGCAGTCACACTTCAGCTGGAACGTTTAGTTTGTATTCTATTAATTACCACACAACATCATTCGAGAAATTTGAGATCCTTTTTCTTATATTAAGTCGCAGTTGCAGAATTTCACAAACGGGATTCTTGGTAAAATCAGGATTGGAACCCATGGCTAATCATCTAGACTGCAGCCCATTAAAAAAGATAAAAGCTGTATATATATGTAGGAAAAAATAATTAATTAGTTTCCAATAATTAGAATGCTTTAAATTTTCAATATATTTCGAGAGAGAGAGATGTGGGAGATGGCGGCCCCAAACAAACAGAAGTGAATCGAAAGGTATTTCAATGCCCAATGAAAGAATTCGGAGTGATGACGTCAGGCGCACCGGAACTTCTTTCTTGATATCCAGAAGGCTTTTGACCGGGTCTGGGTAGGTGGTCTCATTTATAAATTAATTATTTATAACTTTCCTCCTTCATTAATTCATATAATAAATTCTTACCTTGTAAACAGGTATTATCAGGTCAGAGTCAACAACACACTCTCTGACACTCACAACATAAATATTGGCTGCCCACAGGGGTCCCTCCTTGGCCCAATTTTATTTAATCTATACATAAACGACATGCCCACACATCCACAAACAATGATAAACCTCTATGCTGACGACACATGTATAACGGCCTGTTACAAAAATCACAACACAATCACACTCGCTCTAAATAAACACCTTTCTCTCCTGGAGAATTTCTTTAATACATGGAAGATAAAAATCAATGTCGAAAAAACGGTTGCTGTGCTTTTTACCAGGAGAAGAAAGCCTTGCACACCTCCCACGCTATACTCCACACCACTACACTGGTCTCAGAGTACAAAATACTTGGGTATCGTTTTAGATAAAGCACTCACTTGGAAACACCACATTCTACATGCAAGAAATAAATTCCGGATCGCGCTTAGATTAATTTACCCACTAATTAACCGGAATTCTGATATGACTCTCAACAACAAGGTACTTCTCTACACTGCTGTTTTGCGTCCCATTTTAAGTTATGCTTGCCCTGTGTGGGGTTACGCAGCAAATACTAATACTAAAATTCTTGAAGTCTCAAAATTCATTTTTTAGAAATATAACTAGAGCTGGTAGATACACCAGAAACTCCTACATCTATAAAGCCCTTGATATTAAACCTTTTAAAAACTTTATTCAAACTCTTGCAATTAATTTTTTTAATAATCTCCCCAATACCAATAATCTAAATTTAATAGACATTCAAAATTACCACTTAAATGACAAAACTAAGAGACCCAGGAGAATACTCCTGGATTCTTATAATCCCCTTAATAGTATTGCTTCGCAATCACTGCTATTGAAAATGCAAACTATTCATTCTAAATTTTTTTTTTTACTCCATATTTTTATCTTTAATTTTTGTAATTCTTGACTTTTAAAATTCTTCTCATCGCTGCACCCACCAGGCAAGCAATCTCTTATTTCAATTTGCCCAACTTCAGGGCAGGCATTAGAGAGCTTTCTCACTTATTGCTATCAACTAATAACAGTGTTTACGCTACAGCTCCCAGTTGACTGTCAAAATTCTCAGGACTTTTTTCCCACCTAAATCAGAAAACTACTACCCCCAGACTGTGACGCCATTCGCCTGCATTATCCTACCAAATTCAGTGAACTTTATTTTTCCCACTCAGGTTTTCCACTTGTCAGCGCCAAAATACTTATCAGATAGGGGATGGAGGATCTATTGCAGATCCATATCCCTGTGACGTGAAGAAACGTGACGTCAGGCGCATATGGTCCCTGAGCGCGAGATCATTTTTACACTCACACACTCGACACGAACGAAGTAAGGTCGACGTCCTCTTAGCGACTTTGCCTTTGTAAGCAACGCAGATCCCTTCTTTAGGACTAGGGATGTTTGGCGCCCTCGTCTCACCGGCAAATCCTGCTTTCTGTTCGAACTATCTTTTATTTATCTTCTTGTAAATAATTCAAAGCTGTAAATAGCCTGTTCCTTCCTTATCTTAATAAATTAGTTGTTCTTTAAACTTGGCTTATGCTTTCTTTCGTCCAAAAAATTTCATCGTTACCCCTAGACAACGGCCCACAAATTGGGGACTTCGGCTGCGATTTAAACTCGTTTCTTCGTACTAGGCATTTGCCTAGCAACAGCCTTATTCATTTTTTTCTTCGTGTTCACCTTTCAATGATTTTTTTTTTCAAAACGTCGAGACCTTGCCCGTTCGTCGGTTTCGATTTCAACTCCCCTTCTATTGTATTTCACAGTTCATTTTAGAAAAAAGCCCGCCAGAGCGATCCTAAGTGCGTCGTCATCCATTCCAGCGAAAATCAGCTTGCATCGTTCAAGAATTTCGTCGTCATCCATTCCGTCTTTCCAAGCGTCATCATAGAAAATCGGCGAATCGCCAGGTAAGTGTGGTACTTTCCTATCAAATGACGACTGCAGAAATAATGTACGAAATGATCGTCTGTCAATGTTATTTTATAATTCTTTTTCACATGTGATTAATAACTAAGAATCATAAATATTTTATTTCCTTCTCTATAAATTCGTCTCGTATAAAAGTATTTTATTTAATCTAGCGGAGAGGTACGACTAAATGAATGTGTGTGTGTGATTTGATTATGAATAAGAACGATTTGTGAAAATAATGTTTTCTTTTATTTGATTTTCTCAATAGTAGAAAATAGTCTTTTATTCTTTTTGATTCCTTGAAAATAAGATTTAAACATTGATAAAATATCTTTATTTCTTGTGTACAAACATAGTTTTAAATAATATTTCTGGCAATTAGGGAAATGGATATTTTGTTTGATTTTTTTAAATACTTTTTTACGAATATTTTGTGGTTTTCTTTTAGCTTGTGAAATATTATTAATTTTAAAAAATACTGTGCTTTGCTATAAATTCTTCAATATATTTTTATTGATTATATTTCAAGAAATTGAGATATTACTCTGTCATAATTTTTCAATTTCGTTGTATGAATATTTTTAGCGTCGATTTCAGAGTTTTTCAGTATTTGTTCATTTTATTCATATATCTGTTTTAATTGCACTTTATTTTACGTTTTGTCTTTCCTCTTCGTTGAGTAAGGGAGCTTTTTCTGCGTTATTAGATAAATTTTTCACATCCGGATTAAGTATTTAGGAAAAAATTTAAACTTAGTTTAGAATAAAATTTGTTCTCTGAGCCGCCACTTTTGATCTTTTGTTGCAAAAAATGGCATTTTTTCTATCGAAGAAAAAGGAGGATCTAATAGAACTCGCCGAAGAGTTAGGGTTGATCGTTGAAGCAGGCTTGACTAAAACCAAGCTAAAGGATCTCATCGTGAAGAGCCCAGGTTACCTCGAAGAGGATGTCAAAGTAATGTTCGATAGCATCATGAAGGATCGCATACGTACAGAAGAAAACGAAGAAATTGCGACGAGAAGCGCGAGAATATGAACTAAAGAAATTGCGAATATAGGCTAAACAGAATACCAATACTATTGTGACGTCTTTGATTGGGGTGAACCCCACCCTGTCAATTCTTCTGAAGTCACTATATCTATTCATCCCCAAACAGCTGTTGGGTGACAAGTGCAGGTGGCCATGGGGTCATTGTTTGTTGTCTGGCCTCGGACAAGCGCAGACATCTGGTCTGGAATTTACAATGGCTAAAGAATGCCGGTGACAATAGGCATTCCTGTATGAAAGTCTTGAATAGGCGAGGCCTGTATGCACGTCGGTGCATAGAATGGGCTGTGAGGCCCAGGTGTGAATGAATAGATGAGAGTTATGGCGCCCTTGGATTCCAGACGGACGGGGAATGTGTTTGTGTTTGCCGCGCAAATGGGGAGACGAAGTTGGCCTGAGGGACGAGGGCAGACCTTTTTTTTGACCTGCCAATGAGGAAAACGAGGGGCGTGTGGTGGACCCGCCCCTGGTGTTTAAAAGGGGTGAATTCTGAGAAAGAAGAGGAAAGGGACGGAGAGAAAACTTAGAAGGAACGAGAAGGAGACTTGAGAAAGACTTTAACGAACGGAGAGGGAAGAAGCTTGGAGATAGAGCCCTGGAGTGAGACGGACGGAGCCTGGAATGGAAACAGAGAACCATGCAGAAAACTAGAGAGGAGCCCGGAAAAGCAAGGGATTGTCGAGTGCCTTGCGGAATAAGGATTGACCTCGATTGAAAAAGACTGTCCGCCCGGCTTTGGCCTATTTAATGAGGCTATTAAATACTATTTAAATATTAAAATATGGCTGTGACAAATTTTCTTGTGTACTAATGACTGACGACGTTACACTATGAATAACTCCGAAAATGTGCAAGCGCCGAAACTGATTCACGAAACTTTTCATAAGTTTAATATAACGGACGATATTAGCTTGAACCTGACTTTATTTGAACGGCATGTGGAATTAACATTCTTGCCGAAGGAGGACTGGGTACAGAAGCTTATGGGACTGATTCCTATCGACATTTACTCATTTGATTGCCAGAGAAACAGCAGATAAATGCAACGATTACAACCACGTTAAGAGTTTACTGCTAAAAAGGTTCAAGATATCCCCGGAGAAACTTCGCCAACTCTTTATTTCTCACCGAAAATCTAATGAACGAACTTGGCAAGATTTTTTCTATGAAATACAAACGTACTTCGATGGATGGATTTCCAGTTTAAATGTAGAAACTTTCAACCAGCTGCGAGAACTAATTATAGCCGACCAAATAAAGAAGAGTTTACCGTACGACTTTCAAGAACCCTTTTTAGATGAACGGTCTACTATTAACTCACCTGCCGACATAGCGGAAACATTTGAAGAGTATGAAAGTGTCCGAAGAACTTTAAGACCGAAATTTTACAACTCATTCGCCAAATAAAGGTATGAAGCCAGCGGATCAAACGATACTTATTTTCAAAGAACTAAATATCTCCAAAGTGGAAGTAATAGGCGTGAGAAAAACATTTTCAATTGAACGGAACCTCCTACTCCGGGAAAGGTAAACGTCTAATTTGTAGCTACTGAAAAGGACTAGGTCATTATGCTGTGGATTGTACGAAGCGCCCCAAATGTTTGAAAATAATTAACTCTACAGACTCCTCAATCCAAATCTGCTCACGAATCTCTCGAGAAAGAATTAAGACCAGAAAAATAACCATAGGGAGAGCACAAGATTATTGAATCTCATTGACAGCGGCAGTTCAGTTTCGCTCATTCGAGAAGATGTAAGTTCGAGCCAGTACCACTAAAGACCCGCCGTGTAGGGCAGCGATGCACGTTAAATCTGTCGAGAGCTGAAACGTCCTCCCATTGGTGTGGTGTGGTAGTTAGGAGAGGGGGTGCCAGCTCAGGTGTCGTCCACGTCACTTGACTATGGTTCAAAATTACGTGGTCCGTCGCCAAAAGCCCTCGTGTTGCTGAACAGTGCGAGGTTAATATTCAATCAATCAATCGAGAAGATGTAAGCAAAAGAATCATCAAACCGTCGGAACGCTTGTTCGGACTGGGGAAGTGCGAAGTCAAAACGAAAGGGTCGTTCCAACTAGATGAGAGAAGAATATTCTCTGACGTGGCATGTCGTACCTACGCCGAGTTTGGAATTTCAAGCAGTAATAGGTTCAGATATACTGGAACAAACCTCTGTCTGCTTCTATAAAGAAAGTGTTCAGTTCTGAAAACATGAGTATAAAAATTCCTGCAAATGCAATTTTACGAAGCATAAGTGGAAGACGATATTGTAGCTCAACATGTTACCAATCCACGAATACGAAGAGAATTGTTTGAATTAATCTCCAACTATGAGCCAAAGAAGACCGAAACGACAACTGTGTCCATGAGGATTATCGAACGAAAACGAAAATTAGATGAGGCTGGTGTCAATGGACTAAACCACTTATACCCAAATTCCCAGAGAGAGGGTGGAAAGAGACCGATATCAGAAGAGCACACCCCTGCAGGGGGCTGGAAGGAACGATGAGGATTATCTTGAAAGTCGACATACCGGTTTTTACCAATCTGCACGCCGCTTAGCATTTTCCTGAGAATCAGCGATACCCAGTCACCATAATTACGAGCGATATTTCTCTCAGAAGACCACAAAGAGACCAACAAAGCAAAAATATTTAAAAAAAATCACTGATAGGAACAAATAATGCTACGGACGTTTTCACTGAAAATGAAATATTATACAAATACGCAGATGGCCCGCGAATCAATAGCTGCACCAAGGATACAAACCAGGCTTAATCAAGTTGCTCATGAGAAAGTGCACTTCTCATCGCTAAAACAAGAAATTGTAAAGCGAGAATTTCTTATACCTATTTAGCAAAAAGTACAAAAACTGATCATTAACTTTGTGTATGTTTTAAACTTCAACTTTCCTTCTTTTTAAAACGCGAGTGAACTTTTTTAGCTGC
Source organism: Trichonephila inaurata madagascariensis (assembly GCA_019973955.1). Lineage (NCBI taxonomy): Eukaryota > Metazoa > Arthropoda > Arachnida > Araneae > Nephilidae > Trichonephila > Trichonephila inaurata. The sequence goes on from BMAV01026869.1 coordinate 6,754, forward strand.
AACTGACTGCATATGTTTACCTTTTTGAAAGAGTAGAATGTAAAAAACGTCCCGATGATTCCTGCTGTAATTTTAGAAATTATCTAAGCTTTTCCTTTTTTCTCTTAAATTGTAATTTAAATGGCCATTAAATATTGTTCATTATGAATACAGATTTCATCAATGATTGCGAATGTGCTTAATTTAGTTGGATTCAAAATAAAGATTGTCCGACCGTCGACTTCGAGACTAGCTGCAAGAAAAGGTAGCTTTACCTTAATTTTGTTTTACTTTGTAGCTAGATTAAAGATATTGGCAATTAATAGTGTACCTTGTATTCTTGCCAACAAAAAGAGTTGGGAAAAAGAAGGATTTCTAAATCCTATTCCAAAAGAGGACGTGCCATTAAGCATTTATCATGTAGATTTCATTGGACCTTTGCCGTCTACCAACAAAAGATATCAACATATCCTCAAAATAATTGATGCCTTTACTAAGTTTACCTGGCTTTATCCCGTAAAATCCACCACCCTAGAAGATGCCCTAGATAAATTAAATCTACAACAAGACTTTCGGCAATCCAAAAAGAATAAGACAAAGGCTCTCCTTTTAACTCCAAAGGATTTGACTATTGTACCGAAGAGAACATCCAAAATCTGCAGATCACCACCGGCGTACCCCGAGGGAACGGTCAAGTGGAGAGAATCCACTGAACTCTAATCTGTTTTGACCAAGTTGTCAATCGACGATCCTACAAAATGGTACAAATTCGTAGACCGACTTCAAAGAATTCTAAACAGTTCCTCCAACCGAAGTACTAAGTGGTCTCCATTTGAACTATTGACTGGCGTTACCATGAGAAAAAAGGAAGACCTTTACCTGAGAAACCTACTAATGGAAGAGATGGTAGAAGAATTGCAGGAACAGAGGAACCAACTATGACAAGATGCGAAATAAATATTCAGAAGATCCAAGCAGAAAATAAAAGAACCTACGATAGGAAACGCAAGAAGGCACCTAGATATCAGAAGGAAGACATAGTGGCCAATCAGAGAACATAATTCGGATCGGGATTAAAATTAAGACCTAAATTTTTAGGACCATATAAAATAATCGAAGTAAAACCTAGAGAGAGGTATAATTTAGAAAGAGTAGGTAACCATGAAGGTCCTAAATTAACCTCTTCCGCCGATTTAATGAAATTTTACTCACCAGGATGAAAGATTATAAGTGTTTTTTAATTCATTATTTTGTACTGTATTTCTCTTATATTTTTATCTATTGCCACTAGTATTTTTCATTTGCGTGAATTGTATTGTTATTTCTTATGTCTAACTCACACATCGAAAGCATTTAAATTTATAATGTTCATTTATCTAGTGATGTTATAGGCCAATTATTCTGTTATTTCAAATCACTGGGGTCAGTGATTCCAGGATGGCCGAACTTGTAGGAAATGGTAATTAATTAGTTTCGAATAATTAGAATGTTTTAAATTTTCAATATATTTCGAGAGAGAGAGATGTGGGAGATGGCGGCCCCAAACAAACCGAAGTGAATCGAGAGGCATTTCAATGCCCAGTGAAAGAATTCGGAGCGATGACGTCAGACGCATATGGTCCCTGAGCGCGAGATCATTTTTTCACTCACACATAGGACACGAACGAAGTAGGGTCGACATCCTCTTAGCGACTTTGTCTTTGTAAGCAACGCAGACCCCTTTTTTAGGCCTAGCGATGTTTGGCGCCCCATCTCACAGGTGAAACCTGCTCTCTGTTCGAACTATCTTATTTATCTTCTTGTAAATAATTCAAAATTGTAAATAGCCCGTTTCTTATCTCAATAAATTAATTGTTCTTTGAACTTGGCTTATGCTTTCTTTCGTCCAAAATTTCATCATTACCCCTAGACACCGTCCTTATATATATATATATATATATATATAAACTACCTTAAACGAAATAAAAATAGACGCGAAAACTAAATACTATGTAGAATTTTCCCCAGATATTAGATTCTTACACACAGGTCTGTACTGAGGAAACCTTTCACGAACTGAGTTTTTTAATGTATAAAAGAAAGTAGAAAATGGTAAGGCATTAAAAAAAACTTAATTTTATTTTAAAAAAAGGTTTCTTTGAATGGAAAACAAATGAACTGATTTGAACATACCAAAATGTACTAAAATTGTTTTAATTTCATGTATGAATTTCACATTAAACTTACCAATAATTTAATTTCTTATAATTATTCCACTTTACAAATAGTTAGAAATTTGTATTGTTTATAAAATAGCAATTATAAATCAAATAATGAATAGAATGTTTTTGATATAATGAATTTACTTAATTAAATTAATACTTAAACTCATTAGCATTTCATGCTTCAGAAAATAATGTAGGCAAAATGCAGATTCTTCCTCCAAAATGTATATACAATATATGTAGAAAGATTCCCCCTTACTTCTTTTGCTTTTAAATTAGTATTAATGATACATAATTCATTCTTGCATTTCTTGGTATAAATACTCTTAGAAAAAAAAAATTTAAACATGTCAATTTTTTTTTCATATCTTATATAAAGATGACACTTTTAAATTAAAGAATGCTTCATTTCATAGAGAATGTGATGACTACATGCCATTTTCTAATTCCTAAAACTTAACACATTAACCAGATCAAATAGCAATATAAAACGTCAGAATAAACTCGATTTACAATGAATAAATTAAATAAAAATAATTTCTGACTAATAAAAATAATTAACTAAATTTAATTTTTTAAAATAAATATATTATAGAATATATATTTATAAAAATATTATACCAATATTAAATAATTATTTTATAGAAAATAAATATTGTAAAGTGTAAATAGGTAAATTAAATATAATGATAATTTTATTAAAACCGCTCAAGTAATACAAGGACTCTTTTTAAACTTTTGTTTTAAAGAGTCCAGCAAAAAAAAAGAAAGAAAGAAAGAAAACAGATGATTTATTACATATACAGTGAAAATCGCTTAGCACGAAACTGAAGGGACTGAAATATTTTTTCGTGTTAAAAGATATTGAAAAAATAAAACACATATCAACAAAATTAAGTTTATTAGAGTTTATTTTATTTACATAGAATGTATACATGCATGCATTTAATAAAAATCCACAAGGAATAAAGGAAATTTAAAACAAAACTTCAAAGTTTTTTGAAAAAAAATATTATTTATTGAGTTTTTGGAAAATTATCTGATATTTTTCTTTGCATTGTGTGTCATTTTTAGCATCAAGTAGTTCAATGGCGTCCATTTTGTTCATTTCACCATCGGAATGTGTGTCTAAATAAATGCGCAATCTTTTTATACAGTTTCTTATATCGGATGACGTGGGAACAGGAGCTGTATTATTTTCGTCGAAATCTGCATGAATAATATTTTTTGTGCTCTAAAAACACTCCAAAATGTCTTTGTCTGCCATAATTGGAGCTGTACACATATTAGCATTCTCTATTACAATGAATTCTTCCGATAGCACAATAGGATAGTCCAATCTGGCTGGTGTGTTCCGTATTTTGTTTATTCTAAGAGGGAAAATTCTTTCGTGTTAAGTGATTTTCGTTTCGTGTTAAAAGAAAAAAATACATGAAAATTCTTTGTAGTTTGTTGGGAACGATGTATTATTTCGTGTTAATTGATATTTCGTCTTAAGGGTTTTCGCGTTAAACGTATTTCACTGTACGTATGTATGTATATGTACACATACCAGATAACCATTTATATGTATATAGGTGCGAAACCGGAAAGAAAGAGCTCCCAAAAACGGGCAACGGTCGTGATAAAATTGCCATGCTTCAATTAGTATTTTTTAGCAGGAACATCTTAAGGCACGGGCCAACTGGGCCCAGGGCTTACACTGCAATAGGGGCTTCGTCTCGTTCTCGACTCAACCTTAAAAAAATCATTATTAGAATAATAATTTCAAAGGTCAAATACTATTTCTGGTTGTATTTTCCTAAAAACTGGGAATTTTGAACGATACGTCAACTGGCTACATGTGATGACCATGTCCACGTACAGGACTAGGCCTACCACCATACACCATCATTACTCATTCATTCAAAAGGCTGCAGTCGATCGAATCAGTTTGTGCGATTTTAAGACATGCACATTTATTTTGGCTTATTGTTTGTACAACGTATGCTATGTGTACTGTCTACTTTTAAGAATCATAGGTGTGGCCTATATTTGTGTAGGGGTCCAGGGCCTCAAGAAGTCTTAAGACGTCCCTGTTTTTAGTAGACTTAAATATATTTTTTAATAAAAGAGAGAGAGAAGCCTGGTGCACCGACTATTAGACCTACAGTAATGAAATTTGGTAAGCCTGTTTCTTTTGTTGAATTGAAATAAGCTAAGAACGGGTCTTACGCAAATCAACTCTAAAAGGAAATTACGGAGCTTTTTGTTAGAAAAAATTCCGTTTTTGAACTTTAAGATTTAGACTTCAAATTTGAGCAGAGATTTGCTAAAAATAGGTTTTGCGGAAATCCACTTTGGAGAATGGGGTTATAGGAGCTTAAAGAATAATTCTACTTCAATTTTAGAAATTCAAGTCCTGTCCTTTTTAAATCAAAAAAGTGAGAGTTAAAAGAATGTTTTTCGATGCAATTGAACGCTTAATACATTTATTAATACACTTAACACTTATAGATATCAATAATTTATATACATATAAGCAGTATATATTCATACATTATCATTAAATACCCATCGAAACTGGCGGGTAACGGCTAGTTAATTTATAAGACAGAAATATACCAGTTAATAGAGACTAGATTACTATTATATTTACATTATGGAACTGATTTCCGAAATTTTATTTTTGAATTATCGATTTCTTCATGCACTATCTGTTTATAAAGACGATACGACCATAAAAGAGCTAAGCGCGTCTGGTTCCAAATCTCACACACAAATATAAATTTTAACTTGGATAGGCGATGGCCTCGCAATTATGAACTGCAGTTCAGTAACAAGGATGATACCAGAGCTCATTGCCTACTTTTCCTAACTCACATTACCCTGAAATTCCACTATAAAAAATACAGCATACTTCAATATTTGATATGATAGTTCTTCAATAAAATCAAAATTTGAAACCGTGGCACGATTGAACGAGTGAAAGTAAAATAAATGTCCTATTATATAAATCACTACGAGGGCTATTGGTAATGGACCTCGCAATTTTGAACCTAGGTCAAGTCATAAACTTCTGATTCTTTAGTGAAGTAATAAATATGAAATATAATTGTTTGTAAAAAGTTATGCAATTAAAATATAATATATATATTATCATTAATATTTTTAAATCCGGCCATTTTTTTCTAAAAAAAATCTACTCGTTTTTATAATACTTAATTACACATTTATTTTTTAAAAGGGCCGCAGAGGTAGTAGATGAGTCTTTGTTCAAATCCTGATTTTACGAAAGGTGAAATTTTGCAAGCATTAATTATTACATGAAACGGCGTCTTTTTTTAATTCTGCAAAGTAAATTCCAACAGCTGTGTTGGGTCATTATTCAAGTTTTATCTTAGATTAGCGTTTTTAAATCTTAAAATGATTATAATTTTTATGAGGATAGAAATATTGAGAATTTAAATAGGTGTATCTGATTTTTTTCCCCTATAATCAAATTTAAAATGTTGCTACTATTTGTAACTAAATAATAGTTATAAAGCCGGAAAAAAGGAATTCAGACTTTATAAACTTTTTCTGACTAGGGTAAGGATTATACTGTTTCATTTTAACTTTAATAAATATTGATGGTTATGGAGTTAAAAATTGCAAAAAATAAATAAATAAATAAATTATATGGCATTTTAAATTTATAATTTTAGTCTCTTAAAATATCCACACAAGTAAATCTCTATAGAAAATATATTCTCTGTTTAAATTGATTTCTATTACCAATTGGAGGTTCTTCACAGCCATCATTTCGTAAAAGGAAATTTGCACTACAGCAACACTATTTTTAGAGGTGACCCCTTATGCATGAGACGGTGGAAGCCAAACGTTGTTGTTGTTGGTAGAAGAAAATTCCAATTACATGGGAACACATAAAAGAAAACGATCTGCAAAAGATTGTTATCTGCTAGGGTGAGAAACAGGCGGTGGTCATAAATATCATGATGGACAGTCTGATACTGTGCCAGGGATCTTAATAGACCTAATCACCCACACACCACAGAGGGAATGACGCGAAATATCCGTCACCATGCTCACATTTGCTTTAAATGCTGGGGACGTCTTCAATTTATGTGAACCCCACCTGCCAATTCATGAAAAACACCATCATCCATCCAAACAGATGGGTACAGGTGC
>BMAV01026870.1:0-13224 GCA_019973955.1 Trichonephila inaurata madagascariensis
ATATATTTCTGTATTTAATCTGCAAGAATCATTCTTTGAAAAAAAAATGGTGTTTTTCGAGAAAAGACTCTTGATAATTGAAATATAATGTTTAATGCTTTAAAAGTGGTAAAATATTTAATGCAACTTACTTGATTTTAAAAAATACCTACAAAAAAGGAACAAAAATAAATGTTTTGCACTATGACTTAAATGATCAATTTTCTGCTTAAAGTTGCAGTAAAGACTGAATGGAAATTAACAAAAATTATTTCCAAAGAATTTTCAATTTTGGAAAGGTTTTATTTTTCAAGAATGCCTTTAAATACTTAATGACTTTCTTTGGCGAACGGGTAGCTAAATCTTAAAAAAAAATTAATGATAAATAAAAAGAAAAAAATACTCGTATAAGACATTATATGCAATTTCGTGAATAAAATACTTCACTGAAAATATTTTCAGTTCTGTTTTTAAAAAGGAACAAATTTCTTTTGATGGATCTGTTTAAAACTGTTTTCATTATCAATAAGAATATAATATAAATATGTGAGTGGATAAATGCAACATTTTTATCAGTGATAAATATATTATTACCGATTTTAAGTTTCTTAAAATTACAAAAATAATATTCTGACGTACAACTTGAATAAGAACTAGTGCGTGTTCATTAACTTCAAACACATACAGTATTAGGTGGTTGTTTGCTCCAGACGTCATACTTTTTATCCTTTTTCAAGTGACAAGGGTGACACCAAAATCTCGTGACTTCTGCACTACACTAATGAGAGCACTTTGAATCACGGCCAATTTACTATATAGCAGCTCCTCTACACGGCGAGTCTTCAGTGTTATCAGCACTCTACAACGCTGGTCATGAGTCCCTGACTCTGAGCCCTACATTACCGCAACCACTTGAAATATAGCAAGATCTCAAGAATGATATAAAATACATTTGGACATAGAGAATTTTTAACCCGGCAGTTCTCGCGCAGGTTGTGTCATACTCACAGTCTAGCTTTTTTTCAACAATCCTTCTAAACCTTTTTTGTAAAATGGATATTTTTTGTGTACCTGAATTTAAAGCCATATCGTTGGAAGGGCCTTAGCTTGTAAGTGAATTCTGAATATATATTTTCAGATACCGCCTGTTCGGGTATGTTATACCCTGCGAGTAAATCACCGTTGCCGGTTTGAATGCATGAGCACGTTTTAAATCTTCCTTATGCTATGGCGCATTATTGTAGTCATCATGAAAGAATGGGATATTTAAGTAATTTAACAGATACAGTATTTGATAGAGAGAGATATAGTACAACAGTATTTTCGGATGAAGAAATTCTCTTCGCGGTTATGATGAGGAAGAATTAAATGATGAAATATATAACGTCATAAATGATTCCTCCACTGAAGTCGATCAAAATTTAGAAGAGAGAGGCACTGTTGAAAATAAATGTTTTATATGTAGAGCAGAGCTCTTCTCAAAGTTTTAATACTTGCGACCCAATATCCAGTCACAATTTTCATCGCACATAAATATAATGTATTGAATTCAAAAATACTATACTTGGACGCTAAAGCTGCAATACGATTTTAGCCTCTTAAGTGCCACCGGCGTATATAAGCGTCTCACTCAGCCAAAACGTTAATTGTCCTGGACGTATATATACGTCTTTCCGAAGTACGATCGTTTCTCTGTACTGCTATCCATAAAATTATTCCGATGGCTTTGGAATGCAATAATAGGACCTTGACAGTGTTTGCGAAGGATTTACATATTTAAAAGGATTTGATTATTTATTACATTTCTCTCCACTATTACACCACATGCATTCACCTACGTGTTAAAAAACAGTAACATTGGGGAGCGAATCACGTAAGTTTTATTCGGCACTTTAGAGATACGTTATAAACCGTACAAATTGTCAAGATAAGTGTTAATTTTTGTATATAATTTTATATATGCCAAGACCATGGGATCACTGTTAATTATTAAACTTGTCCTTAATTTTGTATCGTTAAGGTATCCAACTACGTTCGGAAACCTGATTTTAAAAAAAGCGCATAAATAAATAATTTTCATGATATTTAGTGTTACTTAGAATAGAATACATGTATAAAATTGTTTTAAGGACATTTTGACAAAAAAAATTATTTAAATACAGTATTTCGACAAAAAATTGACTTAGAATAACCTTTTTTCAAAATGTTCCCCTTTTGTGAAAAATGCTTCTATTGTAAAGATATTTTGCCTGTATATAGCTCATACCTCTGTACAAAGACTCAACTATGATTTTTGAAACATTCACATTATTTTCAGAGTTACAGCCCATTGAAGTATTATCGGCGGTTTTTTTTTTCTTAAAATTGCTCTCCTCTGTTGTAAAACATGGATAAACCCACTTCTAAGTTATATATTTCAAAAATTCTAGTTGAGCCTCTGTACAGAGGTCTGAGCTATATACAGGCAAAAATATTATTAGAATAGAAGCAGTTTTCACAAAAGGAGAATATTTTAAAAATGGATCATTCTATGTTCATTTTTTGCCAAAGTATTGTACTTAAATAATGTTGTATTGTAATACTATTCTTAAAACAATTTTATATACATTTTCTATTCTAAGTGACACTAAATAACATAAATAGTATCCATTTATACGCTTTTGCAAAATCACGGTTCCAAGCGAAATCGGATACCTTAAATTAATTTCAAATGTATCAGTACTGCACAATGTACTTTATAAGTGTTTTATATCAGTATAAATTTGTATTTCATTTTTTATTATGTCAGAATGTATTTAGTTTGCTAACTTTCTGTAAATTAATAATTTGTTGAAAATAATCTCTTGTTTCGACTTTTCAATAGCCCTCCCCCTTTCCGTGAGTTATCACGTCCCCTAGGGGGGCGTGCCCCAGTTTGAGAAACGTTGATGTAGAGACACTAAAACATCTAGGAAGAACGTAATTTTAAAGGAGACAATTGACACACATTTTATCTACTTTCAGATAAACTTTTGAAAAAAAATAAACTGTTGCTGGAACAATTAGAGAAAATAAAAATAAATTCCAAAATTTGAGAATTTAAAATATAGAGAAGTTTACTCCTATATGTTTAGTATTAATAAGATACAGATTTAAAAAAAATTAAGATCCAGTGAAATCGTCGCACTCACTCACGACGAGACTAAAGGAGTGAATAAACAATGTACTGAATGCCCTTACAAAAAGAACAGAAAAACTAAATTTACGTGTGAAAATTGTAACAAACATATTGTATTTCCAACTTTTTTTCCCTTTTTAACTTTTGTATACAAATTTTACGATAAAAACACAATGTAAACACCCTTGGGTATGAGATAGCCTGAGCGAGAAATTTAGGCCGTTTTTTTCTCGCGAGTGATACCGGGTTAATACATCTTTTATTAGAACTAAAATTAGTCTTACTCGGCAAACTTTGAAAACTGTATGTGTTGTAAAACCTTAAAATAATTTTAAACTAGTTTATAAGAAAATTTAACACTTTAATTTGGTATACATAAACAAGTTTTTTGATGAAATATCAAGGCTAAATATGAAGAATACGTAACTAGTATTCATGGATTTTAACGAGTTGGTCTTTACATTTAGTTATTTTATTTTGTCAATACAAATCTACTGTACATTCTATTATTTCTAATTCTTCCAACGAAAACTTGTTCATTTCCGCATTTGTTAATGCAAATGTATACAGAGCTGATGTGAACTGCGATTTCTAACTTTGTACTTGATGACGTTCTTGGAAAGTGAATACAAGGGGAGGATTTTTCGAATTTCTTTGTTTTTGATTATTGTCACAAAAATGACTGTCAACAGAAAGTACAATAAGGAGAATTTAAATGAACGATGGAGTACAAATTCTTTCTCACATTGGATATAAAATGAAGTAGAATTTCCATAGATATATTTCACGTACATTGACAATTAAAAACATGAAAACATTCGTATAAATATTTTATAATATTAAACATTTCTTACGTATCCTTGGAGTAAAATTTCGAAGAGTGTTTTTTAGTTCTAGGTCTCTAAATGGTGAAAAAGGGAAATTATCTATAGAAATTTCCGTTTAAAGAATGAAGTTACTGCAAATTTCGAACTTCTTTAGACGTAAGATAACTTCTAACTTCGTAGATTTTTCGAATGATATTTGCATAATGTTTTCAGTTTAGATATTTACACTAGTTACCTCCATCTGAGACTTACTGTTATTTTATATTTGAAACTTTAAAAATCCTGTGAATTACTTAAGGGAATCATGACATCATACACATTCAAAAAATCAATTTTTCAATTTTAGTATTAGAAATAGAGCATATTTTTCTGAACCTAAAAATGTATAACACTTACATCTTAAACCATATTAGTTAAAAAAAAGTTTAGTTATACATAAAAATATTAATTCTTAAACAAGTTCTTCATGAAATTAATTTTATGATTGCTCTTTAAGCCATGTTTAATAAACCTACAAACAACAAATAAAAATAAATGTTAACCTGTATTTCAATATTTATAAGCCTTTTTCTTTACAGACGAAAGAGTTTCAATCTAATATACTCCTCCCTGCACTAATTTTTAAAAACTTCTCCAACCAATCAGCACGTTCCTCATTTTTACTAGGTTAACCAACCCTCCGACCGGAACATCTGTCTCTCAGACTGGGATGATTCGCTTTCATGCCTGTAGATAACGATGTGGTGTGATTTTGGGGGTGGGCTGCCTAGACATCTTTAGTTGGACTCTACTCAGTGAGAGGATCACGTGGTGGAACATGGCGATGTTTTTCAACTCACGATATGTGCGATTTTTCTTATCTATCACCGCCTATCCCATGGATATTCCAATAGTTTTTTCGTGTTGGGTATTATTATTTTTAATTACTTTTACATGAATGTAAATAACTTTTAATCAGTTTTTATAAAAATACTAGTCACAATTCTACTGATAAAAATATATTGTTGGGCTTGATTTAACCCCACACATCTTATTTGAGCCATACTCAATTTCATGAGCTATAAGGGCATTTAAAACAATCCTTAAGCTAATAAAATTAAAAAAAAAAAAAAATTAGGTAACCGTCTGTCAGACGGATGTTTCTCAGTGCGGTAGAAAAATTTATATTCCGGCTAGAGGGTTAAAAGTCATAGATACATATATTTAGTGTTCTATGTTAGTTTTTTTCTTGTAGAATATCACGTAAATTCTTTTCAACAAAGATCTGGCAAAATGTAATGAATTCCTGTAGGAAATCCTGTAGTCAGAGGACGCGTATATTTATATTCATACTAAATAACTGTTTTTGTTTTTAAATAAAATGGTTTGAAGTAAGAAGGCAACTTTGTTCCATTATTTCTCTTTTTTCAGAAATCCTTAAAATAGTTTTGAAGAAAGGAAATATTCCCTAAACATACATATTTTGATGGTGGAAATCAATTAAAGATATTGAAGGAATTTGTGAAATTGGTATGTGAAATGTAAAACAGGTTTAATCATTAAATTTTGAAACAGGTTTAATAAGGGAAATCTGAAGCAGGTTTATTGAGTGAAATTTTGAATAGGCTTAAAAATAATTTCTAAATAAGTAAATCTATTAGATGTACAGAAATGTTTAAAAATTATTTATTTCCCTAGAGAAAATCAATTTGCACAACACTTTTATTTATATAAATTTGGGCAACCCCTCTAGAGCAGCTGTCGCCAAACTTTTTGAACTCACGGACCATTAAATTTATAATTTAAATCCTGTGGACCACTAATAGGATTTTTTTAAGTGCTAAATATATTTATAAAAAATTTGTGATCTAAGAACACATAAAATGTACCTAAACTAATTTTATCCCAATAAATATCGAATAAAAGAAAATATGCATATGGTTAAGATTTAAGATCTCATACGTGTTTTAAAAAAACACCAGTATATAAAACCTTTCTTAAGAGGTCTCAGGGGTGTTAACCTTCTCTAGAGGCCTGGAAATATAAACAGTATTCAAATATATATATAACTCTTTGAAATTAAAATTAAATAATTCGAAACTTTTACACATTATTTATAAAGGAATGAAGCTTCAAAAAAGTATAAAATGTTTATAATATAACCTTAATTTTCAGAATAATAGGCATATGAAAATAAGAAACATTTCTATACGAAATATTAATTAAGTTTTACGTTGCGCATGATATTTTCTAAAATAGTAGCTTTTTAATTACTAGTTATAAGTCGATTTCTAAAGTTAAATGTATCCTTATTACACTGTAGTAATTTTATATTAATAGAATAATAAATTATATTCGTTAAAAAATAAATAATTAAATTTTCAAATTTTAAAAAAAGATTTCAATATTTTTCAAATATTTTAAAATACAAAAGATATATTATTCTTAAATGATGTAGGGTTTAAATAGTAAGATACACTTTATAATTCTATCAAGTTTTATACATCAGAGGCTACTATTTTAGAAAGTAGCGTGCGCAACGCAAAAATTATTTAATATTTATTACATATATCCATATGCTTATAATTTTTAAAACTATGATTATATTTCAAACATTTTGTACTTTTTTGAAGCCATAATCTTTTTTTGAAATAATGTGTAAATAATTCGAATTATTTAATTTAAATTTAAAAGAATTATACATGTTTTTGAAAATTGTTTAGATTTTCACCTCTCGAGACAAAGGTAACGCCCCTGAGACGCTTTAATAACCCAACTAATGTATTTTATATCGAACTCACAATACGTCCGCGTATAAATCCATCTTTAAACGCTTCAACTGATATATAGAGGAGAGTGAAACATTGGAAGAGTGCGAAACGAAACGAAACAAAACATGTAGCTAAAATTATGCAGCTACAGCAGTACGACTTATTTACCGTGGTGTTATTCAATGAAGTAGCGTTTTTATAACCTCTAACGTATTTTTACGAATTGAGTTATGTTTCAATGCATCTTAAGACGTAATTTAACGTGAAGAGTAAGTATATTCTACACATGTTTCCAGGGACCAGCAAAATTTTCTCGCGAACCACCATTTAGGTGACCTCTGCTCTAGAGGGTCCTTTTTTGCAAAACATGTTCTTAGTGAATCTGTAATCTACAAAATGAACATGCCTGCTAAATCTCAAGAATTCAGATCTAAAAGTTTCGAAGATTTCAGGATAAGCGAGTGAGTAGTCGCTTTTTACTTATACACTGCTGGCCACCGTAAATGCAACACCAAAATGACAAGAGTTAGCACAACAAAATTTATTTTGTAAATAACATGTTGACCAAGTATCAAACGATTAAATTTATAGACTTCTGTGAAGTGTGGTTCCTGCCAGAATCAGTAGCCAGAGTAGCCGCCATTGTTGGAGATCACCGCTGCCACACGCCTCGGCATTGATTCAGAGACTTTGGATGTGTTCTTGGGATACAGCAGACCAAGCAGCTTCCACACGTTGCCAAAGTTGATCTGGTGTGGCAGCTGAGGGTGTAATCTGGGTCAATCGTTGAGCAACCATGGACCACATGTTTTCTATTGGGGAAAGATCCAGAGAGTGAGCCGGCCAGGGAAGCAATTCAATCTGGTGATAGATGAAGAACCTTTGGACAATGCGTGCCACGTGTGGTTGCGCATTATCCTGTTGGAATATGGTTGTGGCCAAACCCTGAAGGTAAGGAAGAATAACTGGCTCCAACACCTCGAAAATGTAGCGCTGGCTGTTTAAAGTACCAGCAATGCGTACTAGAGGAGTGCGAGAGTGATATTCAATACCGCCCCATACCATAATACCCTGTGCAGGACCAGTGTGGTGGTGCATAACGCAGCTGTTCAGCATCCTCTCTCCCCAGTGTCTCCAGACTCAAATCCGACCATCGTGGTGTTGCAGACAGATGCGTGACTCGTCAGTAAAGACAACTTCATTCCATTCTGCCACCCACATCTTTCTTTCTTCGCACCATTGGCTCCGGAGACGTCTGTATTCTGCGTCAAGGGTAGACCAAGCAATGGACGTCTTGCGGACAGACCACTCTGCTGTAAACGGTGCCGAATGGTACGCGCAGACACTGAATGATGCGTTACAGACTCAAGGTGCTGTGCTATGGTTCGTGATGTGACTGAGCGATCCGTCACAGCAATGCGCACAACTTGCCTGTCCTCACGTGAAGTGGTGCACTGAGGTGGATGCGATCGACCACGTCGGTCTGGCGTACCCTCCTGCATCCAACGGTCACACATCCGCATTACAGTTGTTTTGTCCTTCCTCTGTCGAACTCGGATACTTGATCAAAAGTTGATCGTTGTTTTCTACGAGACATAACTGATCGTTTTTTTGAAAAACCACAAGAAAAACACAATTGCCTAACTTGAAATCGTCGAAATCTCCAAGCCTTAAATAGCGCTTTGAGGTGGCGCCACAATCGCGCGTGATGTGTGTCTGCGTTGAAATTCTAATCATTTGCATATCTCACCTCCGCTAATGTATGTTGTAAATTTCTTGTTATTTGCATGCTTCCTTCAGTGTGTTGCATTTACGGTGGCCAGCAGTGTATATATAGATCACATTTATTTTTCAAAAGGTTAACTCTTATCTTATTAATACAGGCTTTCTTCTATTTCAAAATTAAATATGGTTTTAAAAAAGAAAAAAGAAATGTTTAATTTTTCCCTAACATATTCCTTAAGTACTTTAAGTGATTAACTTGTAAACACTTTTATGTCTTTCTTTTTATCTTAATTTCCCTTCATATATTTTAATGTTTTGTTCAGAATTCGTTTTAATCATGTTCACTACTCAGCAGAAAAAAAAATTATAATTCTGCTACTAAATAATATTATTAAATTTGAAACTTCTTTATTGCTAATTGAAATTTACTTCATAAGTACATGGCATCATAAAAATTTCTTTTTCGCTCAAATTATAACACATATTTATCAGTTTTAAGTAACGCCTACATAACACTAATTCTGAATTGTTGCGTTTTATTTCCGCATTCATTAAGTAAATTGAAGAGAAAATTTATTTCCTACTCTGTTATAGTTTACTTTAGTGCATCACAAATCTTTTATTTTAGTAAAAAAAAACATAAAAGTGTCTGCCGCTTTTTTCATTAGTTGAACTTCCGTTTATTTTGCTCTTATCCGAGAGTTCCAAATAATGTAAATGTTTTTCTTTTGTAGAAAAAGGCATTTTGTAGTGTAAATAAATGTTCTGTGGCTTGTTGTTATCTGTGGATTAGATGCATTCTAGTAATGAAAAACAAAATATAGCTAAAAGAAGATTCACTTTCTTTTATTAACACTTAGTAGACGCTATGTTCAGGGAGAAACAGATTGTTTTACATTCAACTTGCATGATGGGATAGGGGTAAGAAACAGAATAAACCAAAACTTAATTTAAATTTGAGAATGCATTTGATTTTACATTTTTATTGCACATTTACTTGTTAAATATAATTCCTACTCTATATTAAGGGTTATGTCGCGGCATTATTAGTAATATAAAATGCTCTTTTAACTTAAAATTTATGAAATGTTACTTAACAGCGATTTTTCCACGTAACATACCGGGTGTTTCTAAAAGAATATCGGAGTTTTAGCGCTTAATGGTATTCATTACATATAACATATTAGTATGACTCATACATCGAATGAAAGAGCAACTGAAATAATTTTGTTTACTGGCATGCGTGCGCGTGTGTGCGAAACGTATGCTAATTTCCCTCCTTTCTTGTCGGTCAACGCGCTAGTAGAAAAATGAAGATTAGTAAACCGAAAGCGTTTTGTGTTCTCCAGTTTGCAAAGGCAGAATCTGTTATTACTGCGCAAAGAGCATTCCGTATTTAGTTCGGTTGTCAACTTCCAAACGATAATAACATTTGTAGGTGGTATCATCAGTTTCAAACAACTAGCTGTCTTTGTAAAGGGAAAAATACGGCACGACCAAGGCTGTAACTAGTAACCAACTGCAACTGGTTCTGCCTAACTTGATGCTCTACAACTATGGAAATTCCTCAATTGGAAAAAAGTGAACCAGATAACTTCATTTGGCAACAAAATGGTGTACCGCCTCTCTGGAATCTCTCAGTACGCGATTGGTTGAACATCTCTGTACTCGACCAATGGATTGGCTACAAAGGTCCTCCCGATAAAGCTTGTTTCGCATGGCCTCCACGTTCACCCCGTCTGACGCCATGGGGTTTTTATCTACATGGGTTCATTAAGGATTGTGTATACGTTCATCCGCTACCAGCTGATCTTCCAGACTGAAGACTCAGGATTGAAACAGCTGTTGCAAGAATTTCCTCAGACACACTGAAAAAAGTTAGGGAGGAACTCGCTTATTGACTTGATGTGGACTGCGTGACGAATGGGGTTCACATTGAACGTTTGTAAACTTGTAGGTAAAACTGTTTCAGTTACTTTTTAATTCAATGTAGGAATTATACTTGTAAGTTATATATGTAGTAAATACTATAAAGTGTTAAAAGTCCGATATTCTTTTAGAAACACCCGGTACAAAGTCAAAATAATATTTGGTCGTTAATAACAGAAAAAATGTACTGAAGAAGTTTTATTCCAACAAAAATTAGTTCAATAAAGTGAAAGGTAAAATAATATTACGATAGTCTGATTATGAAACACAGTAAAATTGGAAATATAAGATAAAAATTGAGTATTTTTTCAATTAGGAAAAATGCTCAAAAGTACTTTGCTTAACTCATTGGATGAATCTAAACTCAATATAAAATAGGTACGGGAATTTTTACTAACATAATCAATTTTTAATTGAAAATATAGGTACTTCTCAATTATTTTAAATACTGATTAAAAATAGAATTCATTTATTTTTTCTCATATGATTTGATATCGTTTTTCCGTATCTAATATAATAAGCATCTAATATATCAAGCATGACTTCGGCGCATGCGCTCTTCTACTCGTATTTGTGTTTGGCGTTTTTAAAATCGGACCCAACTGCAATTTTCGCAAGTAAAATTTTAATAAGTTTTATTACAGTTACAATTCAAATAAATACCATTGTTCAGCTAATTTTTCAATTCTGAAGAGAATGATTGATTTTATTTAGTTGAAAATTGTAGAACGTATTTAAAAATATCAATACTTCAGATTTATATATTATACCAATTTTTATAAATAAAAATATTACTTCTAAACTAGGTAAACAATACTACTAGAATTTAGGGTAAAAAAAAATGGAATGTGACTTTAAAATTAAGAACAAGATTTTATGTTCTTTATCTAGACTGACATCTACTATAATGACTAATTGATTATCTGTAGTTTTAATTAACCCTTTATCTACCGTATTATGATTTATTGCAGTTTTTTTCATACAATATTTTTTTTGGATCACTTCATTGAAAATTAAGGGATATACATAAACAAATTACTCAAATTCGGGAAGTTTAATCCGTTGGAGCTAATTAATTAATTAAAGATATTCAGCTGTAAAATTAGTTATATACACTGTTTATTTAAAATAAATAGAAAAATCATTTTCGATGGTCTTCATTAACATACAAAAAATAAATTAATAAAAAAAATGACACTTAAATTAGGAAATTAATTATTTTTTCGGAACAAAAATGATAATCTTCGGAATCCGCTGAAAACGCAATTTATGCTATAAAACTGTTCGCCTTCCCCACTAAATTACTCACCATATGGCCCGTGCTGCCATATATCTTGGTAGAGTAGATTTCAAAGAATATTCCTGCTGAGTATCGTAAGAATATTCGTAAAAATGGTTATTCTATGTAATCTTAAAGTGAGTGGTACTGATAAGCACTGTCGGGTGATGAAGGGTTAAAACTGCATATTGTGGCAAAATAATCTATAGCAGTTAGTATTTGTATAAAATAAAATTGATACTTTTGCTTATAAAAAATCTCATATTTTTCCATTTATTTACACTTATGATGATTAAATATGTATTTCATACTTATTTACGAATATAAATAATATCCCAGCATCTACAACTGCAAATTTAAATTAACACATACTAGAAGAAGAATAAGTTCAACTAAATAAGTAACTGAAAAGAATAACAAATGAACTTATTGTGGTAAAATTGACAATCGAAAGGAAAAAAGCATGCAAAGTGCGTCTGAATTTTATCGAGAAACATTTATTCAAGATTATGTTTGTATTCTCAAATTCAATAATACTAGAATTCTTTCAAATAATCGAAAAGGAATAAATTTTTTTGTTTATTTATTTTTTTTAATTTAATAAAAAAATTCTTATTAAATTACATAAATTTCTAATAACAAAAAATGAACCACATTAAGGAAACATGAAATAATTATAAGTTGATTCTTTACAATAAATTCTAACTTATATTACTTTCTAACGAAAAATATAAAGCTTTTTCTCCTCGTATTCTAAATGTTATTTGCAAAACTTGGATTAAGAAAATAATTTAAAAAAAAAAAAAAAAAAAAAACCCGGAAATATTTTATTTTTATTTTTTTCAAATTTCTTTTACAAAAAAAAAAAAATTCTTTTTCTCTGCTATATTTTTGAATTCTTATTCAATATGTTGTGGAGAAAATATGTTTTTGTCAATACATATTTCAAGAATCCATAAAATCTGTAAGAAACGCAACAAATTGTTTTGCATGCATGTAATAAAAGTATAGTCGAAAGGCTACGTCGAGAATTGGATACTTGATGGAATAGCGTGTATGTTTTTTTAATAAAAATTATTATTTTTAAACAGATGGTTTCCATACATGATATATTTCATATTTATCTTAAGAATCATGCAACACAAAACTAAGATATCCGATTTCTAATTTATAAGGCTAGAAACCCAATAATTCAATTTTTGTTATAAAGTAATATCACTTTCTAAAAAAGTTTTCTTAGAATATGAGATACAAAAACCGGAGAATTCAATAGTTTTAGAATTCAGATGTCTTTTCAAAGGAAAAAAAAATAAAATACACTATTTTGGAAAAGATTTAGAAAGATCTGAAATATTTTTAGAGAAATTTCTTTGCAAGAAAAAAATATCTGAGGCATCGACTTCAAAAGCATATATTCTGTATCAATTTTTAGTATTTTAATGAATAATTTAATTTTTTTTAAATGAAAATGAATATAATATTTTTGATCTAAAGTAGTGTCCTCTTTTCTAATCTTAGGAGAGCTACAAGACAAGCTCTTACAGAATATATATATTTTTTAACTTCTCGACAGTGTAC
>BMAV01026870.1:13324-28105 GCA_019973955.1 Trichonephila inaurata madagascariensis
AAAAAAAAAAAAAAAAAAAAAAAAAAAAAAAAAAAAAAAAAACTGACAAATTTCTTGCTTTCTAGAATATTTAATGAATTTCCTTTTAATTGGTGTTTTCATGTTCTTTTATCTACCACTTTAATAATAAACTATTTATTTTTTAAAGAAAATTCTTAGCTTGTACTTTGATTTATGTGTTTTTGATAATGTATAGCAAAAGGTCTGCTATTTTAGAGTTGTTTCAGCATGGGAAACGATCGTGTGAAGTCGTTCGTTTGCTTAATGTACCTCGCAAACAGTGTCTGATATAATCTGCCGTTTCAAAGAGCTTACAATGATAGTCAACGTCTAGGGCAGTGATGGCGAACCTATGACCCGTGGGTCAGACACTGACCCACGATTGCTAGGCAACCACTTGTTTGCTTACGAGGGTTTATTTAGATTTTCTAATTTGTGTGGACTCTTTATATTCTATTTGAATTTTTCAAGCCCATTGACACAAATGCAATTTAAATGCAGTTCCAAACACTGGTGTTTTTTGACAAACACATTTTTTTGTTGTTGAAAGAGAATCGAAAACCAAAGCCAAAAACCATATTTAAAGCACTTTTTTCGGATAAAATGCACTTTAATTAGTTATGTGTGTAGAAAGAGACTTCCATAGCGCCCTTTTTTACCCGTTATAATCCAATTGAATTTAAAGAAAAAGAAAAAAATACTCAGTTAAAAGTTTTTAACCTTAATTCTGGTGCAAATGGGCATTAGTGACCCACTCGCTAGTACTAAAAAAATATGAACAAAATATGACCCACGTCCCGGAAAGGTTCGCCATCCTGGTCTAGGAAGTGGCCAAAAACGCACTGAAAACACTTCAAGGAGTCGTAAAGTCATCGCAAAGCAAGTCCAGAGAAATCCGAGGGTTTCCATGAGACAGATCGCTCGTGACATGGGAATAAGTGACATATCAGTGAGGCGAATAGCAAAAACAGAGCTTGGACTAAGACCTTAAGAGTTGCGAAAAATTCGGCTTGTCACTGAAAACAACAAACTGGTACGGCTCCAAAGATGCTGAAAACTTTTGAGACGGTGCCGCAAATCAGCACTGGGAGAGATTTCTTTTCAATGATGAGAAGCTTTTTACGGTTCAACAAGAACATAACTCCCAAAATTGGGTCTGTGGGCGCTCCAAGCACATCAGCAATTGATGAACATCGACAATATCCAAGGTCGGTCATGGTCTGGGGAGGAATTTGCGCCAGTGGCAAAACACATTTGGATTTTGTAGAAGAGGGGTTTCAAATCAATCTAAAAGTGTATCAGGGGGACATTCTTGAAGCTGTTGTACTTCCATGGGCCCAAAAGCATTTAGGAAAAGCTAAATTGGACATTTCAGCTAGGTTACAACAGCTCAAAAACAGCAAGGCGAAATTTCCAGCTATATCATCTGAAGAATGGCCACCCTACTCGCCGGATCTCAATCCCATGGATTACAGTTTATGATAAATTTTGGAGTCCAGGGCCTACCTAAGCCGCACAAAACTTTTCCGTGCGGCTCTCTAAAGCAATCACTTCTCCTGAATGGGATAGATTAAAGATAAAAGACTTGACACCCAATACTGAAAATTTCTGCAAGCGTTTGCGCCTCTGCATTGCTGCAAACGGCTTTCACTTTGAAATCAATTAAATTTATTTATTAGTTTGAGTGTACGCTTGTTATTATTTGTTATATTTTTTAATTTCATAATTTTTTATTAAGTTATAAAATAAATTGTTTGTCCAGGTTTTTTTTTTTCGCTGCATCCTGTATAAGATTGTACATTACTTTTTTTCGAAGATGGTTTAAAAACGCAACTACTTCATTTCATATTCTCACAATTATTTAAAAACTAATTACAATGTGAAAAACACCTGCTTAATTTCAATTAATATTATGCTCGTCAACAACCTCCTTTTCTTGTAATTAATTTTCTACATAATTAATTAGGTGCACGATTTTGTTCAGAGAATAATAGAGTAAATTTAGCTTTTTGATGGAATAGACTGAATCCAAAGATTAAAAGAAAACTGTATATGTGTACTAATTAAAAAAGATGAGATTCATGCAATATTGTTAAAATTTATAAATTGAATAGTGTCACCTCTTGTTTTTTGTGTAAGGTGAATTACGTAAATTTAGAGTTGATTTTAATTCTAATCAAAAATGAAAAATTAAAGATTGTAAAAAATATTAATTTAATTTCAAACAAATATGTTTTAGAATATAATGTTTTCCCAATAGAATGTATTACAAATTACAATTTCTTTTATTAAAAATTCATCTGGAAATCAAATTTAAAAGTACTTATTTATATGTAAAATCGTGAAAAATAAAATAAATTATCAATTTGACATTTAAACAATACTATATCAGTCTAGCGTCTAATTCTCTTATTTTGTAATCAATAGCGTAATTCGTGGAGCTATTATTCAGCATAAAATATTATACTTTTCCCCCATAATTGTATAGTTCCTTATTTGATTTTATATAAACTTACAATTTTTTTTAATTCGCATATATAATGTGATTCCTGTGAAAAAAGATTTAAAAAGTACAATTAATTGAAATTAATATAAGTTATGCTGAACAAATTGAATCTCATTGAGAAATGTTTAAAAGTGAAGGGAGAAAGGCTGCAATTTTACATTGTAATAAAAATGCACTTAATTATCAAATATAATTATATCATCAATAAGTAAGTGGAATTTAAATTTTAAATATTGATTGCACGCAGTTTAATTTTAGGATATATAGGGTGGTTGATATATAATTAGCGGAACTTAGAGGCCAATAACTCCAGTTGTACTGAGATGGACCGAATATAATTTCTAATTTGTGTTGAGTAAATCCTGTGGCCGAAATTAAACTGAAAAAATAGTTTCAAATTTTGCCGATAGATGGCACTTTACTGCTATAATTCAATACAACTGTGTAACTAATGTTATCTATTGTTAGAATGAATTATTTCCCCGCAGGGTACATGTGCCTGTGTACAAGAAAGAATGGACATTGATACTGCTTCTTTAGGTGTCCGGTCTGTAACACAAGCACTGGACATTCCATGGTCAAGCGTGTGTATAATATCCCTAGGGACGTCTTAAGGCATGTGGGCCCATTGTCTCGGCCGTAATGGAGGTCTCGTCTCGTTCTTTACTTAGCCTTAATAAGATCATAATTCGAATAATTTCAACGTTCAGGTGCTATTTCCGATTGTATTCTTCTAAAAACTGGGAATTTCGGACGATATGTCAACAGGCTGAATGTGATGACCGTCTCTCTCTCTCTCTCGTCCACGTACAGGCCTACCCCCGTACACCATCCTTATACATTCAGTCTAAAAGCGGCAGTCGGTTGAGCTGGTTTGTGTGATTGTAAGTTATGCACATTTATGTGTTTTGGGTTATTGTTTGTACGAGTACTTGTGACAACGTATGTTACGTACTGTCTAATTTGAAGGTTTATAGGTGGATCCTAGATTTGTGTAGGGGCCCAGGGCCTACTTTTGAGTAATGGTCCAAGGCCTCCAAAAATCTTAAGACGTTCTTTAATATCACAAATAGTTTTGAAGCAACACACTGACAAGATTTACGTCGTGCAATAATTGAAATTGCAGGATCACTTTGAACGTCTTTTTTTTCTTTCTTGTGTGTTTCTGGCGAGGATGTAAATGTATGAGCCATCGCCTATCTTATGAACAGACAAAACTCATTTCCACAAAGATGGTTCTGTATATAAACAGGATGGCCGCATATTGTGGTCCACCAATTTCCATGCCATGTAACAACAGCCGCAACGTTCAGCATACACAGCGTGTCCGAAAAAAAGATTGTACGTTTTTAAAAAATTTTCTCTAGTTTCTTTGAGGTACTATTGGAATATTTTACTACAGCTGAAGTTAGGAAATGTATCAAAGTTGGTTTTTTTTTGTACCAAAGTCATATATATACGGTACAAAGATTCAATATGGGCGTCCTTTGTGACACGGCAGATATCTAGGTGATACTCCATTTCTGCCCATACTCTAAACAACATGTCTCTTGTAACGGTAAAAATTTCATTTCTGATCCGTCCTCAGAGCACCATCAGATCTCGAGGTAATGGTAACACAAACAGTTTGTCCCAACGTGTCCGAAAAAGAATGTACACTTTGTCTTTATTTTTTCTTGGTATCCAGTGGGTAGAGCGGTGAAAATTGGCCTGAAAGCTTCTAAATAATCCAAGTTTTGAAATATCCGCCTTTCCTGTATGCACAAAATTGTCAACAGGGCGCCCACCAAACCACAGAAGGCATTTTGTGCTTTCTGTGGTTTGGGGCCTCCTCAATTCTAAAATGACATGAGAAGGTAGCTGAATGATCATCTCCCACAACATTGGATAGGTTGAACTGGTCGTGATGATAAAACGTTGTTGAAATGGCCTCCGAGGTATCCGGACATGACGCCCTGTGACTTCTTTTTGTGGGGCTTCATCAAAGACAAAGTCTCTGTACCACCATTACCTCGAGATCTGGTGGAGCTGCGAGGGTGGATTAGAAATGAATTTACTGCCGTTACAAGAGAGATGTTGATGCGAGTACGGACGAAAATGTAGTATCTACTAGTTATCTGCCTGTCACGAATTGCGCTCACGGTGAATTTCATATTTGGGCCATTATTTTTCGACGAAATAACAGTGGACGGGCTTGTTAGTCACATACTGTTGCAAGTGAATGGTATATTAGACTCCTGGATGGTCCATCCCGGAAAAGCTCTTTGGGCAAAAAGGCTCTTTGGTCACTACAATGCACATGCAAGACGAAGCGATGAAAGCTTATGCGATTATCGTGCTATATGACGTACTTCTAAGTCTAGTCAGTAAGGCTACCAGATATTAGCAATTTAGACTTCTGACAATGGTTTCTTAAAGATCACAATTATCAAAGATGTATAACAGTGCTTCTCAAACTTTCAATATTTGCGACACAATTTTCAGTCATAATTTTCTTCGGCCCCCCCCCCCTACGAAGAATAACAATGTATTGAATTTAATAATAATGTACTTTGACATAAATCTACAATACGAATTTTATTACAAATCGTACAATTATGAAGATAAAAATTAAATTTTTTATATAATTTTATACATGACAAGCCCATGAGGTCACTGGAAATTGTTAAACTTGTTCTTAACTTAGTATTGTTAAATAATTATCAAATACAGTGTGCAGTACTAATACATTTAAAAATATATTATATCCGTATAAAGATGTATTTTATTTTTTACTATGTCAGAATGTATTTTGTTTTGCTTCCTTTCAGTAAATTAATAATATTTTTAAATAATGTTTATTTTCGACCTTTCGATAGGCTCGCGCCCCCCTCGTAGTGTTGTCACGCCTCCTAGGGGGCGCGCCCCACAGTTTGAGAAACACTGATGTATAAGCATCTAAGCTAGTAGGAAAGGGAAGCACTGTCACAGTGTATCCCTCATTCTTCCTGACATGTTAAGTGTCAGGAAGCGTTGAGAAAGCGGTGGTATCCTTTCTCAGCATATTTCTGACTGACCAGGTATGCACATAGAGCACCACAGGTATATAAATAAATGCTTTTTTTATTTACTCCTTGATTTTTTTTTAATCATTATTTTTCCTTTTACTTTCTTACAGCACCATCTACAGCGAATTTCCAAACTATTCTTTTTGACATCAACTTTGCCAGTGAGATTTACATAACTTTTTATCGATAGTTTTATTTGAATCCCTTCCGTTGAACCTCAGTTACCGTCCTTGAAAGTGTCATCAGTTTCATTTAACCGTCCTTGCAGTTCATAAAATTTTAATCATTTTTTTAAACAAGAAAAAAAAAATTATGAACAAATCTACTTTTATCTTAAGGTAGAAGTGGGCGGACTCTTCCAGGGTATGGGCTACTTCTAATTTTTTCACGGTGTTGCGGTCCATCCAATGGCCTAACTGTGAAGAGTTAAAGAAAAGTTCTATACATAGTAGACCTTTTTTTTATTGTCTAACTGACGTCGGTGGTCCTTAAATATGTTTTTTAATATGCCCATTAAGTCTTATTAAAGGCAATCATTCCAAAATGTCTTCACGGTTCACCAATCGCTCGCGATCGCCTTAATTAGGGATTGCAATACCGGTATTTTGAGTCATTCGCACAATTTTGTAATACCGGTATACAAGAGTTTAAATATCGATTTTTGGTATTTAATAGTTTTTTTTAAATATGTCTCCACTAAATGTTCAAGGATAGCCAACATAGCAAAATAGCATACGTTTTTGTTTTTATGTCTCCCTAAATGGGCGAAATTAATTATAGACTGTACACATAAAGTTGCATCGTACACTCAAGAGTAGGGATAAAATATATGAATCCTCCAAGGAGGCGGGCCAAAACTATTCTATTACTGCTCAGAGCAATACTGCAGGATTCGTATCTCTGAAAACAGGATTGTAGTTGCGACGAAAGGGGGCAATATATCGATATTTTTTTAATTGGAGAGTTTGTTATTCACATTGCTTAAAAACAATGTTTGTTGTTAACATTGTATTCACATTGTTTGCATATCAATTTTTTTCAGATTTGTATTTTCATTCAGTTTGTTATCCACATTACTTAAAAACAATGTTTGTTGTTAACATTGTATTCACATTGTTTGCATATCAATTTTTTTCACATTGGTATTTTCATTCAGTTTGTTATTCACATTGTATTTGCATATCATACTTGTATTTACATATCATTATGATTTTAAAAATGAAAATGAAAAAAAGAGACTAATCAATTCAAATTAGAACAAGTTTATCGTAAATGTTCTTAAAATTTTTAGCCCACAAAAACCTTATCCACATTCAGAAGAATTCGGTTCAGTTATCGAAGATTACGATACTAATGTCCATAGTGAAATGGATTCGTCGCTTGAACAAAAATTAGAATTAGCTATAAGTAAAAAAAAATCAACAAACCAAATACAATATAGAAATCAGCTATATGCAAAACCATCCAAAGAGAAATCAATTTATTTGAAGATAAAAGATTTAGAGGTAAATACTTGGGGAAAAGTATATCGCACATTGCTAACAGTACCACCAACTAGCGTAGATGCCGAAAGAGCGTTTTCGACAGCTGGTAATTTATGCACAAAATTACGTTCCAGGCTTAAGGACTGTAGAATTAATGTAGATCACATTTCAAAAATTTGTAATATTACTTCAGACAGAATAGTGATATTTACAGTTTTCTGTGATTGAAATAAATAAGATGTTCCTTTACTTTTATTGTGTGAATCTTTATATATATTGTGCTTATTTATAAGTTACAAATTAATTTCTTGTGATATTTACGCTCTCTAGTAAAACTGGCAAATAAAACAAAGAAAAACCTTTGTTTTCTTTCTTTTCCTAAAATTCCCGGACTAAATTTCCTAAAAATCCAGGTATTAGGATCTAAAAAATACCAAATAACGGTATTGAACTTTTGGTCCGATATTGCAATTCCTAGTCTTAATGCTTACCCCTGTTTTAAGGTATATATCAGGCTCAGAAATAATTCAAATTACAGACTTCTTAAGTCAGAAACTCTTCCAACTCCTCTACCGTTATTCATAAATTAAAGTTCAGCCAAGAAAATCGACATCAAAGTGCAACAAAAAATTTAAAAAAGTAACCCACTACGGAAAGTATCATTTACACGCAAATGTTGTTATTAGTACGGAAGGGGGAGGGAGAGTCAGGGCACTTCTGGTCTAAGTTCTGTTGTTCCTTTCGTAGTTATGACGACAAAGCAGGGGGAGGGGGAAGTAATTGTTTGAACACGTTGGCAAAGATAGGGTTTTTTGAAGAGTTGATTCTTTCTGCTAAGAAAAATGGGATGGACATTCTTTCGATTTAAAAAGAAAAGAAAAAAAAATCTAGAAAGGTATGGGGCATGTTTGCTTTTTGCAAATGTGTGTGTGTGTGTGTGATAGCTGTGTTTAAACATGTAATTTAAAAAAGCAGCTTCAGCGAATTTTATGTTTATATCGAATAAAATAGTGACAGCTTAGTATACAGATTTGATGATACAGGTTATTATGGAACGTATCAACCCAAACATTATTTTTCCAAGGAAATTGTAATAAAATTATGTAAAGTCCTTTAGAGTTTATAATATACAAAAAAGATGTTCATTTTCCTCTCGAACTATGCATTTTTCTTCAAAAATATGCTATAACTAAAATATTTTACTTTTCTTTTTTTGAATACTTTAAGGTATCCGACTACGTTCGGAACCATGATTTTAAAAAAGCACATAAATGAATGTTTTTCATGATATTTAGTGTCACTTAGATTAGAATACATGCATAAAACTTTTTTAAGCACACTATATGACAAAAAAAATATTTAAATGCAATATTTTGGCTAAAAATTAAAGAATAACCTTTTTTCAAAACGCGTTCTCCTTTTATAAAAAAAAGTTTCCATAATAATAATATTTTGCTTATATATAAAGTAGACTTCTCCAGAGAGTCTGGACTAGGATTTTTTAAAAATTCACATTATTTTCATAGTTATCACCCTTGAAATAATTATCGGAGAATTATTCTTACAATTTCTCCCCTCCGTTGCAGTAAAGTATGGATAAATCCACTTCTAAGTCTAATATTTCAAAAATTCTAGTTCAGCCTCTGTACAGAAATCTGATATATATACAAGCAAAATATTATTATAATAGAAGCATTTTTCATAAAAGGAGAATGTTTTGAAATTGGGTCATTCTATTTTTCATTTTTTGTCAAAATATTGTACTTAAACAATTTTTTATTGTAATAATATTCTTAAAACAATTTTATGTACATTTTCCAATCTAAGTGACACTAAATATCATAAATATTACCCATTTATAAGCTTTTGCAAAATCACGGTTCCGAATGTAGTCGGATACCTTTACTGAAAATTATATATTTTTACTCTTCCAAAAAAGGAATCGTATCCCATTTCTTAGGGTTCCTATTAAAACAAATTATTCGAAATTCATAATCTTTGTTAAAAATTCATAAAGTTCGTTTATTTTCTGTAACAGAATACACGCATAATTTATAATTGAAATATTTTTATCTTGTAACTTGTTTTTCTTCCATAAATATTCTAAGAATATTTTATGAAGGATTTCATTATTTTTATTAAAATAAATCGTCTTTAATTTTTAAAAATTTTCGCGGGTTTTATATCAGAAACCATCGTTCTTAATTTACTGTCATAATCAAAATCGTTTTGTTTTCGTTCACATGACAAAGCCAACTAATAAACAAGCAAATTTAAAAGTTTACCCTTAGATTCTAAAACTGGCAACAAAAAGAATTTGAACTCTTACTAATTCGAAAACAAAAATTAAAAGTTCGAAGTTGTTTTCAAATTCTGCATGAGTGTTATAAAAAGAAGAATAAAAATTATTTTATCTACCTGCTATTTTTTGAAACATAAAACTTGAATTAATCTCAGACTAATACATTTTTACGATAATAATCAACTTGCACAAGATAACTTGTTTTATTTCTTTTTCAATAGAATAAACATATTTCATCTCTCGAGGAAATAAAATTCTTTCGCTATAAGCAACGATGAAATGAAAAAAATATTAAATTCATTTAAAGTACAACTCAATTTTCTTGCTTATTTTGTATTTTGAGAAAGACGATAATTTTTGTCGATAAATAAATAAAATTATTCGAAAGTGAACGCAGATTTCTTTTTAACAAAAAACAAGAAATGAATGATTAATATAGTAATGAAATCAATAGAGCATTCAAAAATACATAAATATTTAATGATTTTTATTAGTTTACCAGAATTCGTTCCGCAGAAAAACTCACGAATGAGCGGTACTGCCGAGGCAAAACCGATAATTACTTTCTAAAATATTAAATATCAAACTTCTTTTGTACATACAATTTTTGGGTTTTGTAACTAACCAGTTGCAGCTCCTTGTAATTAAATATTGATAGAAGTCAAGTAATCCATTTTGTTATTTTTTTTTATTTCCATAATAAGTAGCTTTTATTTGCCTTGAAGGGATGTACTTTTTTTTTTCGTTCACAATTATACAGCGCATCCAAAAGTAATGACTTATTATTATGGAACCACCCATCAGAATGTAATAAACTGCTCATTCTTGGATTGGAAATCTCTCTGAGATTTCTTGGGTCAATTCCGATCGGCCTAACATGCGCGCATTTTTGGGCAAAAACAGACTATAAACTTTTTACACTTATTTCATTAGTAAAGATGTGGGCGCCACAG
Organism: Trichonephila inaurata madagascariensis; assembly: GCA_019973955.1. Lineage (NCBI taxonomy): Eukaryota > Metazoa > Arthropoda > Arachnida > Araneae > Nephilidae > Trichonephila > Trichonephila inaurata. The sequence continues at coordinate 23,617 of BMAV01026870.1, forward strand.
TAAAAGGTGTAGTGTGCGTACTTTGGTTAACCCTCTAAGCGGTCTGCACTTAAAGTCTTGCCATTCTGGAAATGCTTCGAAAATGCACCGCACGTATTTTTTTGCCGTCAAGTGGGGGTTCTCAAAAGCGGTTGAGCCGTATTTTTAAGAATGTGGCTCGGCCGCTTTTGGGAATCTTGCTTGAAGGCAGAAAAAGTATCTCTGGAATGACAGGATTTTACGTGCAGACCGCTTGGAGGAATAAGGGAATTTAAATCAGTCCCGCGAGTGTAGCGACGTGCTCGAAAATAATGGAATGTCGACCCTCCGACATCAAAATCTATCCACCAATGGGAAAGAACTTTAAAAGAAAAGGGAGCTTTGGTATCTCAAACTGGCAAGTATCCATAAGTTTCCGTGATTGAAGACACTGTTGATCATGTGCGTGATTCGTTTTATAGGAGTCCTGATAAGTCTATTAGGCAAGATAGTACCGATATTCCATTCTATTCGAACACGTTGCTGTACACGCGTGACTGATTTAAATTCCTTGAACCAAAGTACGCACTGCATCTCTTGCAGTGGAATCCACAGCTTTACTAATGAAATCAGTCTAAAAAGTGTATCATCTGCGATTGCTGAAGGATGCATGCACGTACGACCGATCGGACTAGACCCAAAAAATCTCGGAGGGGTTCCAATCCCCGGATGAAAATTTTATGACATTCTGATGGGTAATTCCGTAATAATAAGTAATTACTTTTGGATATTTTAAGCCCGGACACCCTGTATATTACATTTGCTTATGTAATGTTTAGTTGCCTACTGGTTATATTGACAAATAATATTATTTGAAAATGCATTGCTGTCAAAGCAATCATTAACATGATCAATTATTCTTTTTCTCTAAATAGGTCATGAATATTTTTTTAGGATAATAGCAAGTCTTACTTTAAAGTTTTTTCGTTAATTATATCTAATCAGTTTTAGTTGTGTCATGGGTTCAAGTGCTGTTGAAAATTAGAAACCGTCATGTGGAGGGGTTATTTTGCATTAAATCAGATGAAGCTCTAAACTTCGATGGTGTGGATGTTTGGATAGTGGAATCCCAGCTCAAATACCATCGTTTTCACTTGGTAGGAGGTCCGATAGCAATAGCCCTGTACTTGCTTATGAATGCGAACTTAAAAAACAGTCAATAAATATGGCTTCATTTGTAATGCATGCGACAATCTCTTCTGCACAGACTATGGAAATATTTTATTTTTGGGGTCACTAATTAACCAGCTAAAGTTCTAATGCATTGCGAAGGCGCTTTCAGACTCAATATAAAACAAAGAAAGGATATTCCAGTGCTAAGATTTAACTTCCACGTGGATGTGGTTCCATCAATCCGTATGTTGCCATCATTTACAAAAGGAAGCATAATTGTAAAAAAGGAAACAGTGTGGTCAAACCGTAGGATAGGTCGACATTTAAACCGGAGGGAGTCTACCAGTCAAAGGTCTTGGTCAGGATTGAATGACCTATGAACCGTACAGAGTTCCAAGAAAGTAGCTGTCAACGATGATCGACAACAGAATGGATCATCGATCTGCGTTCACAACCCCTAATGTACTCTTTTTCAAGGATTCAACAAGTAACGCTAGAGGCCATCGTGATCATCCATAGAAGATTCAACAAACGATGGTTGAATAACGGAGATCATCGCGCCGAATACCCCTCTTCTTTGCGTTCCCGTAAGAGTGTTTCTAATGGTAGTGAGTGCATTCGGCGTAAAATTTGGTGGATTGGAATGAATGTTGTAAGCAATGAGTCAAGTTTGAGCCCCAATGACTAGAAAAGGCATGTTTGGAGACGTCCAATACAGTAGTGGGGTACTCATCTGATTGCCAACTGCCATACAGCCAACAACTAGGAACTAGATTATGGAGATTATTTTGGTCTTTAATTTTTCTGACGCACAAAGTTGTTCAGGTATATTTCACGTTGATCTCAAATAAGAATGATTATCTTAACATTTACTTTCGTTTAGTTTTATCTCAAATTAATAGAATCAACTAACATCAACCAGCAAGCATCTGACCTACACGCATGTGTGACAGAAAGTAGCTAACATGTTACTCAAACATACTGTAAACATAACCTGTTTACCGTTCAGCTTTTCGGGAAAACCTTGAGCTGTTGAGGAGGCTTTGAAATTTTGCCATACTGAGAGTGTCAGTACAGATACTTGGATAGTGAGTGAGAGCTGAAGCTCTATTCAGCATCTGTCTGAAGGATGGAGGCAGAGTGACAGAACGACAACAAGTTTTGTCCAGCTTTTAAATTGCTTGAGTTCCAATGTGAAAATATTTCTTTCGCTGGGCACCATTACTCGTGAATATCTTCGAGAATGAAATTGCAGATGGTCTGGCCCTTGAGGGCATCCATAAGGATTCTACACATGGTGGTTAATTTACTTTTTCAGAAATTGCTACCCTGGTCAAACAAGGTATCTGTTCTTCTTGAAGACAGGTCCCCGTACATGAGTGGTATGCAGAAAACTGTCCTGATGCTGTTTTGATTGAGATAAGCAATAGGCGTGATGAAACGATTCACAGTGGACATACTCGAGCTCAATGGCATGTGTTGAGTCTCAAATTTAACCCTCCTTGTTCGAATTGTAATGTAACTCAAGCCGCTCTTGCCTACATCTTGGCTTTTATTCGTTGCTATAAGAGCCAGATGCTCTCAAGTAGTCTCTGCAATTCCTCATTGTTTAAATACGCACGGGGTTCAAGGAATTGATCTACATGTCTCTGTCGATCCAATGGAATAAGAAACAGCAGCAACGCATGATTTTTTAAACACTACTATACACTAACGGTAGATTTTTTTTTTAAAAAAAAATTCACACCATTTTTGAAATAGTTACAGTGTTACAGAATTTTTGTTTCTGAAAACAGGACCTTTCAGCTATGCTTAGGGACAACGGGAAACATTATCAAAGAACGGTGTGGTCCCACTAAAAATGGCATTTGCGATTACGTTAAGTACATTTAACCCTCTGTTAGGCACGTGAATCTCTCAGAACTTCATGAAAATTATTTTGGTGTCTCACCCACACGATGAGTGAAAACTCACCCTTCCTTCTTTTATCTGTCTTTTATCACTTGAACTAAGGTTTTGTGCTAAAGACACGTCGAATGCTTCATATTTTAAGTGGTAGGGGTCCTTGAGTCTGATAAATTCCGCGCGCCCAACTACGTATCGTTTAATATCTTTCGAATTTTTCGTTAATTTTCTCGTTTTTCTGTAACGTATTGAGTAGTTTCCTGTTTTTTAATAAATAACTCGAAACAAGTATTTTCCAACTTCTTTAAGATGGTTTTTCTGCTAGAAATTGAGATTCATCTGAGAGATACCATGTGAAGGCTGCCTGACAGTACCATTCACACGTCTCGTTTCTTAAGACTCAAGATTAACCCTTTCACTGCGCATCCCGCGATTTCCAAGGGCAAACGCAGTCGTAACACACGTAGCACTACGCAGCGAGAAGGTTAAAGAAATGTGGCGGTGTGATATCTGTATGAACTAGTACCAACATCACGCGAAGACGATCGTTTTGGCGTGATGGGTTACGTACTCTCGTTCGGAACGGAAGGTACCCAGAACTAACCTCCCTCCTTCATTAATGACCCTTGCTCCGTGCAAAGGAGCCACATCCTTCACGCGCCGCAGTCGTGGCGCCATCTAACCACCGCAAAAGCAACTAAGCCGTCAAACATTGACAAAAATAAGCCGTTACTTCTCAAAGTCGTCTTACAGAAATGACGCAATCAAACCGTCACACAAATGACGCAATTCTCAAAGCCGTCTCGCACGAATGACGCAACCCACCAAGTGACGCAATTGTTTACATGCTCGCCACGAATATGATATCGTTTGTTCGCCTATTCGCAGAAACACTGTCAGGGGAGTATGTGACGGTGTGATATCTGTATGAACTAGAACCAACATCACGCGAAGACGATCGTTTGGGCGTGATGGGTTAAGAACATGCGTTCGGAATGGAAGGTACTCAGAACCAACCTCCCTCCTTCAGAAATATTTGATGTACAAAGTTATGTTCAAGACGAAGAACAATGACTTTAGAATAGGAAGTACTTTTCCCATGGTCAGATGATCAAGGAAAAAGAGACTATCAAAATTTTGTTGAATAAAATTCGAAAATTTTGTGTGCCTTCAACATTGTAAAACGATTTGTGAAGCCTGAAACAAGGGATTCTCAAAATGAATTCAAGTAGTGGTGACGGTGATAACTAACCATTACCTTTGTGTGTGTGACGTGTTTTTTGTTTAAATGAAAATTTTTAAATATATCTTAAATATCATATTACGACGTGTGTAATATACGTATATGCCAAATGCAGTCAAGTTTGTGCCATAATTCATTAAAATTAATTAAAAATAATTAAAATACAATAATTCATTAAAAATGTTTTCGGTATTAAGTATATTTATTATT
>BMAV01026872.1:18871-38150 GCA_019973955.1 Trichonephila inaurata madagascariensis
AAAGTATTAAGTATCGGTAACTTATCGTCAGAAGTTCGAGATACCCACCCACCCTTAAATCACCTATTTTTAAGCCCTTATAATAGAAATTTACAGTCGAAATTGTACGAAGTTTGAAATTCAAGCTATTTTTAACATTAAAAATATATGTGGAAAAAAATCGTATTTATAAATGGAAATTACGTGTATTTTCACAGTGATGTTAGTGGGTCCAATTCATGATGGTTACATTGAATTCAAAACAGACATTAAAGTAATTGTATTTGTTCTATTTGTAAGGCTATGATGAAATTTCAAATTTCATAATTGAGTAATATTGTTTAAATGTTATAAAAAAAACTCTTCAAAAACATTTTTTTTAAACTAAAAAAATACTTTATGCATATACTTTTAAATATAATGCATTTTATATACATCACATGAGTTTTTTAACCTATTTGGCTGAAATCACGTGGGGTTATCATTATCATGTGACTTTGACGTCACATGAATTTAGCCCATCAAGCTAATTATATGAACATAGTAATTTAGCTTCTTTTGAACCATTAACTTTCTTCTCTTTCATTAACTGTACTTCTAAGAAGAAAATTGCTAAAATTATTCAGGGTTATCCATTGGTTCTTGACAACTTATTCAGAGACTGTTTCTTGAATTTGATAATATCTTATTTATAACTGAAAATACCACTCCTTGTTTTTAAAAATTTGAAATTAGTCTCATTCTTAACAAAAATTTAATTTACAAAAAAAAAGCATTTTTTATTATTACAAAAAAATCACATGTAATAAAAACTTATTTGCATGATGACTTATTTGAGTGTGATCTCTTTGCAGTTTTCTTAATATAATTGTTTAAATGATCAATTTGTTTCAGATACTCTATTTAGTGTGATTATGAATGTCAAAATGTCTTTGTCTTGATTATCTCCACCTCTTGTATCAAATTCAAATACTCTAGTATTGAACAGAATAACTATTGAAATATTAAAAATACTTAAAAATGCTTATCATAAATTTCGTGGAAATTTTTAATAATTTTCTCATTAAGCTATTGCAAAATAATTCCGAGTTGGGAATATATTCTAAACATCCCTATATAGCTAGTGAAAACTGTTTTGGAACATTTCATTAATTGCAAATGAGTAATACATAGTTAATTTATTAAATGTCACATTTAAAACACACACACACATGTAATTATTTGGTCTGTGTTGAATTAGTGTACTATTCTAGACGTACAATGTTTACAATTCCAGATCATACCCTTAGGAAAAGGCATACCTCACCATTTAATTAAGCCGTGAATTATGGACAATTCACTCAGGAAAATGGACAATTCAGGATTATGTGTGTGTGACCTCCGGCCAGTTAATACGTTATTACAAAGTAACTTCAAAAGCACGTGTGTAATGGAAAGAGACTTTGATAGCAAAATTTAATTATTTGTGATTGTATTTACACCGAAAGCAATAGTTATATAGATTTACGTTCCTTAGTGCATAGGAAAAGTAGCTAATCCTGCATTTTAATACGCTGATTTCCTGTTAAAAGTGCCCCTTCTCTTGGTTTTCCTAAATTTTATTTTTAATTACTGTAAAAATATTAATTGCAGAAATTTTTTCGTGTTTTATTACATAGTCATGTTTTATGTCATTCTTATTCCGCGAAGAATGTTTGAAAAACATTAAATTTGAAAATAAATACATGATTCATGTTAAGTCCTTTCGTAAGAGAATGGATTTTTTACTCTCTATATAATGAATTTGACATTAATTCCATTTAAATATTTTAATTTAATTACTCAAATTGCCACAAAATTTCTTAATTTAAATGTGTTGTTATTTAATATATATATATATATATATTTAATAATTAATAATTGTTTCTATTTTATATAAATAAATTATTAAATACAAATCATTTATATTTAAGAATGCTAACTATGTTTGCTTAAAAATGTAACTGAAAAAAAGACTTTACTACAATCCCGGAACAATTAAGCGAATTTTTATCAAAAAATTATAAATTTGCCCTTAAATATCTATTTTTAATTCAGATCGCTATCTGCACGGAAATTGAGTTATATGAATCAATTTACATAGATCTCTCTCTCTATATATAAAAAGCATTTTTTTCATGATGCTGCAATAGATTTATTACATACTATTACAACAATGCCAACGTTCAAGATAGAAAACTTTCAAGAAGTTGGCAACCCCGATTTACTATGTGTCTGTCGTAGGCGTTGAATTGGCAACCATGTGTGACGTTTCGTAGAATGTCACCAATTTAACTGAAGAAGAGCGCCAAGAACGAATTTTCGGAAAAAGGAATAATTACATAGAACTATATAATACATGTTAATTACCTTTTACAATTTGGGCAATGAATATGAATCAGGGTTTCTGATTCCCCAGTTTTTTTCTATTCTTGGGAGTACATCAAAATTTCGAAAAATTTAAGAACAAGTTTTTAATTTACATCAATAAAAAAAAAAAAAAATAAAATAAATATTAAACAAAATAAGGATAAAATTTGAAATAAAAATTATGTAAAATAAGGATACGTATAAATTCCAAAATATATACTCAATTATACATTCAGCTAAAAATACAAAAATAAATAAATAAAATATGTTATTTTATTATTAATTATCAGTTTTAAAAGTGTGATTTAAGAGCAAACACTCCCACAAGCAATTTGTTCTTTTGTTACTCAGCTTAGTTCTTAGCTTTGTTATGAAAAATTCTGCAGCAGAAAATCCTCACTCAGTTTCAGCTGATTTCTGAGGAATGGTTTCCAAAGACTCACCCAGTTTTATATTTAAGGATCAATCTTCAATTACTGCTTAATCAATCTGAAGTCAATTATATTTTGATGTTGCTACTAAGAGATAAATATTAAAACACACTCGCACACACACACATACACACACACACAAATACTTGAAAATCTATTCATTGCTGGGGGGGGGGGGGCGTAACGATCACGTAATTTAAAAATGCTAATTCTTGTATTTAAGAGCTTTTATTTATGCAACTGATTTCTTGTTTATGGAATTATTCTGTTTTTGTTGCATAAAAATAACAAATAATTAATGTAAGAATCTCACGCAAAAGTTTAATTTAAAAAGGTAAAAAAGTAAGAAAAGTTTCGAGATTTTGATGCCTCAAACAATTTCGGGGCTCATTCCCTTCTTCAAACTCCTGATTCAATTAAATAGTTTGTAATGAAGACAAGTATCGGGATTTTTTTTTTAAATAAATTAAATAAATAAAGTATACGTACTAACGTTATCAATGTAAACCAAAATATCAGAACTTCATCAAAATAGTTATGCTAGTAGACTACGAAATAATGTTCCGTTAAAAACTAAGTACTTTTAGTAAACGCAGTGATGCTCCCCAGACAGGAACTGATCAGTATTTCTTGAATAGAATCTTTCCAACTACAAGTTGCAAAAATTCTCCCCAAACCTAAGCGGGTGTTACTGTTTCTCTTATTACATTCTTAGTTTTCTGCTGGGGGCTAAAATGACATTTCTTCTTTCAAGGTATTCGGAGTGAATGATCAAAAAATTGCAACAGTGTGGTTAGCTAAAATTTCTCTCGAAATCTACAATCAAGTCAAGGCTAGCTATTTCAGATTATTTCAGCCCGTGTCGCTCCCGGGAATACAAAAAGTATGGAAATCTTATGATTTCCGATGAACCCGGGAAAGAAGCCCTAGTATAATTTGTACAATATTGTATAATTTGTACACACACACAATGGGGGTTGGTCCAACGTTAGATGGACAGGGGTACTACTTGTATATATAATTAGTTTTTTTTTTCTAGAAACTGACTTTTTCTATAGTTCCAGTTTTTTCTTTTTTGGATTTCTATTTATATAATTAAACTACGATAAATATTAATGATTATAATCCACCTTAACATAAAATTCTTTCATTTGCCAAAAGGCAAATGAACTGCTAAATTTCATTTATTTAACTTAATTATTTAGTTTGTATATAGCTCCCACACAGGCAACTTCCCCATGCTGTATTCCTCTCATAAACTTCAGGGCAGCCAATCCAATGCCAATTCACTCACCCCCCTTAGCCAATCAAAAGCCAGGCTCTGAGCCACTCAAGGATGAACTTTTTCCACTTCTCACCACCATTCTGTCACAACTCCAGGCACCAGTTAACCACGCCTGCTTTCCTCGCTCTTTCAACCAATCAGATTGTTCCCTCTCAGCAAGGACGCTACTACCACAGGCACCATTAATATGCTACGATATGGGATAAGGGCTCGCTCTGCGAGCCATATGCCCAGTGACAACAGCGACAGTCATAAATATTAATGAGCTCACAAAAATAGTCTATTTTTGTGCCAGATTAAAATTGTGTTTTTTTTTTTTTGTTTACATTTTGATAATAGTTTCAAGGACTTTTTGCATTATAAGTGAATAAAATATAATCAAAGAGAGAAAAAGTTTTGAAACATACTCTTTTATACCCATATAATATAGTCTTCCTACTTTATATACTGGAATATTAAATACGATACTTTTCTAAAATAATGTGTGGGGAATACTCTCTTTCAAAATAAAGTACCTTCTAAAGAACATGAAACTCTGAAAGCTTAACTATATAAATTAGTGCATTCTCAATAACTTGAGACGGTTAACGATCAGAACTAAAAATGTTATTTTTCATACACTCTTACGCAATTTTATGTTTGGAGGGGGAAAGCATTTTTGAAATATTCTCCAACTGGACTAAATTACTGGGACCTTTTCTATTGTGGAGATATATTACGTAGTAAATGAAAAACTTAAGTTTTTCCTTAGCTTCATATAAAGTTTTTCAGAAAATGAGACGCAGTGCCTGGAGCCAATAAATCTTATTTTGAAATGAAAAAGTTTTAAGGAAGCTTATTGTATGAGCAGAAAAACTTCAAATTTATAAACTTTTGATGTAAAAATTTTCATTTCTGGACAAAGAATTACTGTCCACGTTTATCAAAATAACTACACACACAAAAAAAGGCTTTTAGTATATAATTAAAATAATTCTAATTTTAATATTCATGACATTTCTGTGAATTGAAATACTCAGTTGTCATTTTAAAGGTCTTTTATTTACCAAGCAGAAGATTTGATGCGCTTTAAATCTCGTGATGTTCCAAGCCCTCACTTTGGAGCAGTGTGGAATTGGTTGGCAGGTTAGGTGTGGTTCTCGTATACAAATACGTTTAATATAAAAAATATCAAACATGTATGAAAATATCTATACAATACCAGTATATTTGGTTCATTAAAATATTTAGTTCACATACATGCATGTATGTGTTTGTGTATATATAATGCATTTTACAATATCATTTGCCAATTATAAACGCACATAAATTCTATTAATAAAAAAAATTGCATGGAAAGACTAAAAGATTTGATATCATGTTGCTTTATTAATAAATATAACCTTTATTAAAAATTTGTCAAATTAAGAGATAATTTCTTCGAAAATTAACCTTTTTGTAAAAAATTAATATTTTTGCGTGTGTGTGTTTATTTTAAGTAAACCCATTAACATCACTTTATGAAAAGGAAATCTTATTTAAAGTAATATATAATTGTATCATGAAAATCCTATGCTGGTGAAGAAAATATTATATTGGCTTATACGATTCAAATATGCTTAGGGCTACAGTTTCACAACCGTCTTTAACCTTTTATCTACCAACGCGCGCGCGCGATATTTATAAGTACAACTCTTTTTAAAATTGCATAGAATAACCATTTTTATGAATACTCTGACGATACTTCGCTGGAATATTCTTTTAAATCCATTTTTCCAAGATATATGGCAGCACGGGTTCTATGATGAGTATTTAAACGGGGAAGGCGAATAGCTTTATAGCAGAAATTGCGTTTTCGGCTGACATTTTGATCGAATTGCTATGATTGTCATTTTTGTTCAAAAAAAAAAGTAATGTCAAAAGGTGTTTTATTATTATTATTATTATTTTTTGTATGTTAATGAAGACCTTAGAAAACGATTTGACTGTTTATTTTAAGTGAACAGTGTATATAATTAATTTTACAGGTGAATATATTTCATTGATTAATTAGCTCTAACGGATTAAATTTCCCAAAGTTGAGTGTTTTGTTTATGTATATCCCTTAATTTTCAACGTAGTGATTCAGAAAAAATATTGCATGAAAAAAATGCAGTAAATCATAATGCGGTAGATAAAGGGTTAAGTCCCAAATGCAATATTAATGTTAAAAATTTTCGATTATCTTTCAGAATCTAGAGGACAGTATTCATTTGAATAAAATATAAATGTTAGCAGAAAAAAAAGTAAATTTTTGTGGTTGCCTTTTTTTCTCCATTAGTAAAAATATTTGTTTTTAAAATTTCTGAAACCGTATACACAAATATGTAAATAAACAGAAGAGTACTTTTTAGAAATCACAAGTTAAAAAGTAAGAAGGAGCATTTTGTTATTTTTAAACATATCTATCAAAGAATTTTTACTGCTGGCTACACAAAATTCAACACCCTGAAGGAAGCAGGCAAACCATGTGAAATTTACCTCATACGTTTCCTGCGATGAAATATGCAAATCATTAGCATCAGAGTGTAGACGCACATCACGGGCGACCGTAGCGCCACCCGCAAGCGTTATATAGGGGAACACAGATTGGCGATTTGAAGTACGGAAATTGTTTTTTCGTACATTTTTTGGGGTAAGCTACTTACCTATGCCTCTTGTGAAAGACACCGAGCTTCTTTTGACTAAGTTTCTGAATTCGACCGAGGAAGAATAGTAGCCTATAGGGATTGTCTTTCAGAGAAATAGGTTAACGTGTTGGACGAAACCAAGCAACTGTGATGCGGATCTGTCATCACCGGGTGCAAGAACACGCGGCGAGGCCTATCGCATCCATCTAGTTGTACCACTGCCCGTGATGACAGGCGGATTTTTTTGCACGGCTGTGATGAATCGCTACATCACAAACCATAGCACAACAGATTTAGTCTGTTACGCATCATTCGGTGTCTGCTCGTACCATTCGACGTCGTTTGCGGCTGAGTGCAAGGCGTCCATTGCTTCGTTTACCCTTGATTGGAAATCACAGGCATTTCCGTCACTAATGGTCCGATGCACAGTGAGAATGGACAATACAGAATGGAACGACATTGTTTTTACTGACGAATCCCGCTTCTGGTTGCAAAATCACGACGGTCAGTTTTCAGTTTGGAGAGACCAGTGGTGAGAGGCTGCTGAACTATTGCGTTATGCATCGTCACACTGGTCCTCCATCCGGTATCATAGTTTGGAGTGGTATTGAAATTCACTGCTGCACCTCTCTAGTACGCATTGCCGGTACACTGAACAGCCAGCGCTACATCTCTGAGTTGTTGGAGCTCATGATCCTCCCATATATTCAGCGCTTGACACCAGCAATATTCCAATAGAATAATGCGTGACCACACGTGGCACGTATTGTTCAAGAATTCTTTATTCATCAGATTGAGTTGCTTCCTTGGCCTGCTTGCTCTGCCGATCTTTCAAAAATCGAAAACGTGTGGCCCATGTTTGCACAACGACTGCCCCTGGATACACCCCCTGCCGTAACACCAGATCGACTTTGGCAATATATGAAAGCCGTATGGATATCTCTGGTCCTTTTTGGTGTTGCATTTTATCTGGCCAACAGTGTACATATATTTAATTGGTAACATATAATAGATGTTCTTGGGAATTTTCGACATTCTTTATACTTTTCTAAAGCTGGCTTTAAAAACGGCTTGTAAAATTGTTAACAATTTACTAATCCCCCTCCCTGCCTCCCTACGCAAATTAAGAAAAATAATTCCCATGAAGGATTCAAAAATAATTATTATGATGCAAAATAAAATAATTAGCAAGTTATTTGATCTTTTCACTGTACATATCGGATATGTCTAAATTCAGGAATTTAAATGCCATTGCACATTCATTAAGAAATTGCATTAAAGTACAAAATAATCGAACATTTTTCTCGAAGCTATATGAAAAACTAATGTTACTGAATTCAATTAAATTAGCAAATAAATTTTTATATGCATTTTAGGAAATACTCAATATTTCTAAAACTCTTACTATCCCTTCCATTTATTGCTTTGTTTTATTCTAAAACTAAGCCTTTTTCAAAATTGAAAGTATCCCGAGTTTCCTAAATTTAGTTAGGATAAGACGTATATTTCTCCAAAACTACTGAGTAACTCTCTTGAAATTTAAGAAATGAATGAAAGTATAAAAGAAAAACTGTGCAAACGTGATCTATTTCACACACAGATAAAAAAAAAGCAACAACAAATGTTTTGTTAGAGAAAACACTTCAAGAAAAGAATTTCTCTAAATTACATTCCATCCATTTGTATACATCTTCTTTCGCCATTACATTTGACACTCCAATTTAACCTGACAAATGTACTAAAACAGTGAAACAAAAGAAATTCTCCACTCTTTTTCACGAATTCTTAGAATAGTTTTTTAGAGCCTAAGCCTTTTGAATTAGAAACATTTTCCAGGCTTGCGTTTGACAATAATGGGTATTGGCGATAAAAAATACTGTCATTTATATTCATCTCATGTATAGATATAGAGTACCAAAGCGTATGGAGGAAAGGAAAACTGGAAGTAAGAAACCAACTTTTTTTATTTTTTTTTATTCCGGAAAATATTCTAACTTTGTTGACTCCATAGTCGGAATCAATATTTGGAAGACACACAGATCAGCAGTTTTTTTATGTTGACGCTGTTGAATAAAGACAATATATTGATTGCAAGTGATAGTTGTGAATTATGAGTTGTATCAGAGAATCATCATATTTTGGAAATAAGATGTGGATGAAAGATTTGAATAATTTAAATTTAAATACTAAACAGTGAACGAAAAAGCTGAAGCAAATGTCTCTTCATACTTTTAGCTTCAATGCTTAAAAATATAAGTGTAATACATTGTATGGTATATCAACAGCTAAAATTTCTGATTACGTTCTAGTACAGGGATTGGCAACCTATGGCACAGGTTCCACATGTGGCACGCGGAATAATTCTCAGTGGCACTCTGCACGACTCTACAAATTTGTCCATTTCTGAGTGGATGGAATTGGATAAATTTGTAATGGACCTCCTATTTGACAAACATCTTCAGAATTATGGATTTACGGAATTACGAAAAAATCTGAAACATACCTCGAAAGATAAATAAATAATACAGTTATTTTTTAAATAATTGAATGCCATTGCTGGAAAGATTTAATTGTTGGAAGATAAAAAATTGTGTACGTACTCTGCATTCCGCTTTTGGTTCTACATATATAAATAAAGTCTTTCCTCATTTGAAAAATATTTCGAGTTCTCAAAGAAATTGTGTTCAACAACAAAGTATTCAGAATATGTCATATTTTGAAAGTCACAAATTATACCTCTGGTTTTGCGATATGAGTGCGTGTGTAGAGCGGTGCAAACTCTAAGTTCGCATTAAAATTTTTATTTAACTTTAATGAAATGAAATACTCATATTTTATGTTGTTTATTTCTTATTTTAATAAATATGATCAAAATGCACAATCAGTAGCACTCACAAAAATTTTTCAAGGTGGGGGGGGGGCAGGGTCGAAAGTCCACCATTTTGGTATCATATTACAATACGCCGCATAACATATTCTTTTGATATTGTCGATTTTCGGGAACAAAAACAAAATACAAAATTAATTATTGAATAAATAATTAGCATTAATTAATCAAATTAATTAGTAACAAATATATAATTACATTTTACGTAAGATATACATAGGATTATAACCAATCGAAAAAAAAATCAAGCGCTATGGGGGATGTCCGGACCCCTAGGACACCCCCCCCCTTGTGTGCGCCACTGTGCAGAATATATGTACAATTTGATTTTTTTTTTATTTTTGTTGAAGAAATAATTATATTTTGTGCTGTTTATTTATATTAAGAAATAACTTTAAATGATGCAAAATTACGAGTATAATATATAATAAAACTATAAATCTATATTATTGGCCTTTATTCTCTAACTTTTAACATTATCACGGGAATTAAATTGTTTCAAAATTGTCCCCTAATATGTGGCACACTGTATCTTATTGGTTGATTGATTTGGCAGGATTGCCGAGCCCTGTTCTAGTAGAGTAATTAAACTTTCAATATATTTAGCAAACATTATATAATAAAATATTATTACAAATCCAATTTTCTGTGTTATCTCTTATTTTCGTGTTAATGTTTTTGTAAAATTATGTAAATCCATTTAAGAAATGATGATAAACCTGTTTATTTGATTTTGTTTTACTGTTATTAGAAGTAGAAGATCGATAATTTCGAGAAATCTCTCTAAGCATGGAAAAAAAATTGATGAATTTGATTGGCTATAAAGGTTTTCGGAACACTATTTGTCACGGTTTGGGAAGTTGATGCAACAGAAAAATTTAATTTAATTTAATTAATTCTTAAAATTTTATAAATGTACGCGCGGGTTTTTTAGATGATTCACTTCGTTAAGTAAAAGAAATCTGCCATGATATATCGTCGGCCTAATTATCAGAAGGCGTAACTCCTTCTAGGGTGCTAATTTGATACAGGAGTGCTACGCACCAAGTTCTTATTTATGCTCACCAAGATGGGTGATAACATTACAATATGGTTACCCTGATACTTTTATCGTATAGTAATGTGGTTGCCATAGGGATAACATATATTAGAGTTCATTTTTATTGGGTTTTTTTCCGAGGCAACCCTATTAATTTCAGACGATTTTAATTCGAATTCTTTAATTCGAATTTCCGATTAATTCGAACTTTTTTCGCCGAGCGCTGTTTGGCATGGTTAAGGGATTGTGCCAAAAAGCGCTTGGCACGTAGCACTCCTATACAAAATTTAATTCCTTTGTGGAGTTATGCATTCTGATAATTATGCCGATGATGTACAACTAATAATAGAAACCATTCCCGCGCACGTTCAAATATAATAGTGATAACGGGGAGAGCATTTGGTGGTTCAAGCAGAATGAGTTCGAGCCCTACTGCCTCTGAAGACCAGACGTGTAGAGGGGCTGATGCACGTTTTGTCTGTCATATTTCAAAGTCCTTCCGTTGACATGGTGTAGGTGTTTGGAGAGGGTGGGGCCACTTCAGTTATCTTCCTCGTCACCTGACCAAGGCTCAGAATTACGAGATCCGTCGCCAATAGCTCTCGTGTGGCGATAACACACACTCACTCTCCAGGTTATTTAAAAGATAGAGAATGAAGGAAAAAATGTGATGTGTGATATCAATTTTATTATTAAAGAAATTGCATTTGTGAGCAGTAAGTACCGGGTGGGTATAAATAAAGTTACACTATTTAGAGACCTGTAGAACCCGTTCTACTTATTGTATTTTGATGAAACTTGGATTATATGCTATGTGGACCATGGGAGGAAAGGTTTCTACAATAAAAAAAGGTACTTCAAATTTTGGCCACTACGAGGAAATGCGGAGCCCAAAGAAAGACAAAAAATATGTTAGAATCGTTAAAATTTACTCAATTACAGTTTGTTCTCAATATGTGCTCCATTGGCATCAATAACGTGTTGGAAGTGCGTTATAGTGTTTTTAATAGTTGCTACAAACACGGTCTTTTAGAAATCACCGCAATCAGAAATCACAAGGATTTAAGTCGGGTGAGCGAGAAGGTCATGCATCCGGAAAATATCTGGATAATCACGATTATCGCCAAAGTTAGCACTAAGCAGTGCTTTGAAATGACGCCCAATGTGAGGAGTTGCTCCATCTTGAAAAAAGAAAGTGATTTGCAAACATTATCGTTCCTGTAAAGCAGGAATGATTAACGATGACAAACACGCGCTGAATGACTCTCTAAAAATGACTGCAAGTTTATATAGAGGTTTTACGGATTTGCATGAGGAATATTCGACAGAAGCCACCTGGTGGTCAAAATTTGTACTAATATTTTTTATTGCAGAAATCGTTTTCCATGGTCCATATAGCATATACTCAAAGTTTCATCAAAATCCGATAAGCAGAAAATGTTCTACAGGGCTCTGAATAGTGTAATTTTAAT
Source organism: Trichonephila inaurata madagascariensis (assembly GCA_019973955.1). Taxonomy (NCBI): domain Eukaryota; kingdom Metazoa; phylum Arthropoda; class Arachnida; order Araneae; family Nephilidae; genus Trichonephila; species Trichonephila inaurata. The sequence goes on from BMAV01026872.1 coordinate 31,001, forward strand.
TATAACCACCCGGTATTAAATGCATTAAGAACGTTTATTTTGAGAAAGAAGAGTATAAGGATAGTAATCAATACATCTGCATAAAAAATCTCTTATGCAAATGATTTTTTTCAAAAAAAAAATTTCAAATTATAAAAAAGAGGAAACAGGAATTTTTTTATTAACTTTTCAAACAGTTCTTTTTCGGTCATATTTCTTAATCCCTAGATAATATTCTGTCACCCGATATTTTTAAGGATTAAAGTTGTCGGGAAGAATTTACTCCTGCAATCCGAAAGGTAAATATAGTCTTATATTTAAGTACAACACTCTATATCTTTCAATTTTTTTTCAACGAGTTCTATTTTAATCGGAGGATTGACAAGCGTGTTAGTTTTGTATAAGCGCATTTTTCTTTTAAAGCATTAATTTAAAATAAGATGTGTATTTACCTTTATTCAGGCGTTAGATATTGTTTTCTTAGTATCGAAGAATATATTTTTGAAATACAGTCGAACCTCCATATTACGAACCTCTATATTGCGAATTTTTCTATATAGCGAACTTTTTCCTGGAACCAAGAACATTTCACGATTTTCTTCGTAAAATAACCTTCCTATAGCGAAGTGCATTTTCTATATAACGAACTTTTTCTCTGTAGATTATTTTTTTTCTCCCTTTATTTAAAGTATTTCTGGGCATTTTAAGTTATATAATTTCTCTTAACACACTTTATGATGGTCATAAATCTTGAACTGGTTCTATTAGATGACTAACTTTTTTAGAGCAATAGAATTCTGGGCGTTTCATTCAAGAAGTGCAGCCTTTAACCCCTATTGTCCAGTTCAAAGGAAACATCTTCGCTATCTCCTTTCACCAACAGTGGAGATGTCTTGAGTCCCCGTGTCCTAGAACTAGTCTCCGTTCATTTGTAGTGTTGATTAATCGTACTGGTTACTTCGTTTCTTGTAGCTCGAATATGTCAAAACGTAAGTTCTTGAGCATAAAAAAAATGAAGAAAATTGAAAGATGAATCGCTATATAACGAATTTTCCATATAACGAACTTTTTCCCGGGATTTAGCGACTTCGTTATAAAGAGGTCCGATTGTACATCACGTGAAACTTCCTCCGACGGAAAAATAATAACCGTTAAGTAATAACGATTGGCTTAATTTTTTTTGTTTTATAATAAACGTTTATGAATTGCAGATAAAAGCTTTCGATCCTTAAAGCTTATGATAATTCTAATCTAGCAAGCTGTTTAAAATCTCAGGCACATAATTTTATATTTTAAATACTATTTTTATTGGCCCCGTTTTGGCAACTGTATATTGTCATAATATTTCATGAAAGTTTTCATAAAATGTTTTTATTTTAAAATTAAATATTGGTGGTAGCATTTATAGTCACACATTTCATATTTTTTCAAATAAAAATAATTTTAACAAAATTCTAGTGTAATTCAAACCTTTAGTAACGGTGGAAAGAAAAATGGTGCCAAATTGCGCCAACAGCCGGATTTTTGTTGTATTGTGTAAGGGCGCCCCCCTTGGGTGCCCTTCTCCTAGATTATCAGCGTGAGCTAGAGGTGTAGGAATAAATGAAGAACCAGAAGCTGCCATAATCTTAATATTACTTTATTAAGATCTTAACTTACACCAATAACAGATTAGGTAATAATATGATATGTGAGAGAATCTACGGTGGCTAAATATATATATATATATAATACCGAAATAACGTAACCCGGACCACTATCAATAACTAACTCGCCTAAGCTCAATTTCAATGTAAACACAGATCCGAATATTAAAATGGTAACTCCTACCCTAATGTCCGACGAAACAGCAATCTATCTGATCCTAGCTGAAGTTGTGGTTCACTGACGTGCAATTGTATGCATCTTGACTAAAGGCTCTCTGTCATGGGTAACCTCTCTTGACTGTCACTTAACTTCTCGAAATACTCTTCACACATGCCACACGGACTATCATAACACTCCCCAAATTCCACACCGCTTACTCTAAACTTCTGTCATTTAAAAGCTTCCTAATTTGTACCTTTCATTCACGTTTTACTTCTCGGGTTGGTTGGAAAAGATTTGCCACTTATTCTGGCCCCAAGGAACCCAAAAGGACATGTTAATGAAAAAACGCGTGAGTCCGTCACAATTGGACATCTATCCAATACGGTGACAATATTTACCTAAGGTATAATAAAGGTATATATATATATAAAATAATATAAGTAAAGGTATAACCCAGCCATATTCAACCTGCGGCCTACCGACCATTTTTAGGTGGCCCGGTCATGGCCTATTGTTATGAGAAATTTATTTACTTAAGAACATTGTATTAAAAACTTGGTGGTAACTTCTTTGTCAAGAAATCAAATACATTAATTTTGCTTTTTGCTGTCGAATTGATATTTGTACGAATTGATATTTTTTTTTCTATTTGGAACAGTTACTGTTAGTAATAACACACAACAATAGAGTAGCGATCATTAATGGGGGGAACTAATTTTTAACTATCTTTCCTATCTTGCAAGTGAAAAATATTCGAAAAAAATAAATCGTTTCAAGACGATTGGGAGGTTGACTATTTTGTGGTGAAAATGAAACGTGCATCAGTAATTGTGTTTGATTTGTCACGAAAGTGCTGTATTTAAAAAATACCAATAAACAGGAATCATTCAATGACGCTTTTCCTCGAAGCTCTCTTACAAGAGGTGATAAATAGGCTTTCTTGTGTGAATAATCTTTGCAACAGCAACAAAGTGTTTTGTCAGTGGTAATATCACAGCGTTAACATGTCCTATGAAGTTTGTTATATTATTGGTAATCACATGAAACCGTTTACGGATGCAGAAATTGTGCAGGAGTGTTTCTTAAATGCTTCTAATTTAGTTTTAGTGACAAAAATAAAAAATATAAAAAAAAAATAGTTCAAAAAACAAAACAGGAGTTATAATATTTTGATCAATTTTTTACATTTTAAATTTCCAATGTTATCTTGGTCTTAAAGCATTTCTACCCCTCCCCCCCATTTATCCTCATGTTGCTGCACACGTGAAATAACTAACATATGTATGCGGCCCGCATGAAATAGCTGACATATATGTACGCAGCCAAACAGAAAAAAAGATTGAGTACCCCTGGTATAACCCAACAATCTTTAAAACAATTATTTTCTTCAAAATTTATTTGTTTTCGAGAACTTTTGGTATTAATAGTTTTGTAATACTTTTCTGTGATGCAAAACCTTATGCTTCACTGAATTCGACAAATGTCGCGAAACGATGCAATATTTTACCAGTAAAACATTTCAATGTTGTATTTTGTGTGATGTAACGTTAACCGGAATTTCCTTAAGTTTTTGATTGATGGGATTTTATATGCGTGATATAATTATTTTATTTATATTTATATTCATATTATTACGATTAAATTTGTTTTTTATTGAGTATATCTGTTATTTCAAAAATTCAAAATATATTAGTATTAAAGTTATATACTAATGTAAGGATAATTAAATTAGATTAAAAATTAAATTCTCTACCTAACACTTAACTCATCTTTTTCATTTTATTTTCAAGTATCAAACTAATGACCCATTTACTTCTTCCGAACATATGGCCTAGCCAATAAACATGTCTAATTCCAGATCGTTATCTTTAATAGCCCTATATGTCAGCATTAACTTTCAAAAGCACTCATATATATAGACGCCGTGATCAGTGTTTTAATTGTTTAATCCACTTAAGATTATTCGGTGGCATTCTTTCTCTCTCTACATCTTGCTTCAGATGATGTGTAACTTTGATCAAATAAAGACATTGTGTTAAAAACTAAGTCTGTTTCTGACTCTAAAATCATGTCATATATATATATATATATATGTATGTATGTATGTATATATATATTACCAATTATAGGTATATCTATTTTACCAATATTACCAATTTTTCTTGAAATTAATTACCACAAAGAGCGAAAACTAATATTTATTTTAGAAATAAAATTAAGAGTACAAAATGGAAATCCTTAACACAGTAAAAGTTTCGATGTATTACAGGAAAATAATATAAAAAGAAACTTGCCAGAGCGTTTGTATTTCTTATGTAACAAAATGTATACATATGCTGAACAATATTTTCCTGTTATTTTTTTTCTCGAAAAGGGATCTAAAAGAAAGTTAAAAGAAATATTTAATTTCCTTTTAGCCTTTATTTATTCCCACAGGGAAAAAAGATTTCACCTTTTCTTTCACTCGGATGAAGAGATATCTGGGCTAACAAAATAGAAGCACTTATCTTAACTTCATTAGTGATACAATAGCCATTTAAAAAGAAAAGGCAGTCTGCGGTAGAGTGTACTGTCCTTTCCGCAATTTTTAAAAATCGCTATTTTACTGCTGATAACGTCAGAAGTGGTTACAGAAAGCTATCCTTTAATAAAAGTTTTGTATATAACGGCAAAGAAGAGAGATGTAATAATTACTTCTAAATCAAATATGGGAAAGTAATTATAATGATACAATAAAGTCATTCGCAAATTAGAACAATTTTTGTTCCTTTTGTAACATAAAGAGATTTAAAATATATACTTCATAACGATAAAGACACGATTTAATTGTGAAAAAAATATATATACAACCAATCACCTTATTATACGTGGAACACATTAGTCTTAGGTATGGAATAAATAGTACAGCCAAAAAAGTAAGAAATTTTATGAATATATGACTCTTATTTTTTACAGTATTAAGTTGCATTTAAAATATTTTATAATTAGAAATCACGTTTCTTCACGTCACAGGGATATGGATCTGCAATAGATCCTCCATCCCCTATCTGATAAGTATTTTGGCGCTGACAAGTGGAAAACCTGAGTGGTAATTAGAAATTTCAATAATTTAGTATTTCAAATAATGTTTAAAAAAAAACTAGAAAAGAATCGAGGAATGAAAGAAAAACTGTACTAGAAAATGTAACATTGAGAAAGTAATTTTTTTTTCTAAGTCCTTGCCTGGAAACAAATTGTTTAAGAACATTTTGGGGTTACACAAGAAACACTAAACTTTTTCCAAACTTCTCCGTCAAAAATTCTTAAAAATTCGGAACCATTAAAATTTATTTTTCCTGTTACAGTCAAGATTGCACTGATGGACTTTGTAATTTCAAATCATGAATAAATGAGAAAAATGAATTTGGAGAGAGCAAGTAGTTTTCTCTCGTTATTATAAAATTGAAACTCAGGATTTCGAAACTCCTAACTTTAAACGTTAATGTAAGAAACCGCGTTATTTATAGAAGTTAAGAGAAATAAATGCATTATGACATTTCGAATTTAAAATCAAATTGGATTTTATTTTGTTTGAAAGTATGCTCTATTTGAGTTTGAATCGCGCTCTTCGATATTACATGAATATAGGCTTAAAATGTATCTGTCACTCGTCATTAAATATTAACCACAATAACTTCATTTTTTTAATGCATTAGTAATATATTTGAGCAATTTAAGTTTAAACTTTTGCGTTTTTAAAATATCCTTTGCATGGTAACATTACAAATCTCTTACGACTTAAATGGAATGTGTCACGATTTAAATACAGATCTTTCAATTATTGAATGTTGCAAATTTATTGATTCAGCCCATCTAAATGCACTATGTTAAATATAATGCTTATTCAAAATACTGTAACAAATAAAATCTTATGATTTTTCTAAAAATTGAAATTCATGAAGGGATTTTAAAATGCAACTCCTTCTACAATAATTGACGCATACACATTAAGCTGGATTTGCAAATGTGACAAAAAATATACAGCAAAAGTTGGTATGGATTTTGGAATAACATAATTGGATTTCACAAACTTTTTCTTTTTATAAATGTTTATTAAAAATTCCTTAAAAAATACACAATTTCTAGATTCACTTATTCTTTTTGAAATTTAAGTATAGTCTTGATTCAAAAAGGCCCACTAAATTTTGTTGCGTGTAATAATAATAATAATAATAATAGAAAAAAAATTCAAAACGTATGGCACAACAGCAAAAAAAGTCTTACTATTTTAAATGAAAAAAGACTAGCGAATTGTTTTAAGGTAAAATTAGTCTAAAGTTTTTATTTGCTATCGTGATCTGAATAAAAACGAACATAAAAGTTATCATAAACCTGGATTTTTTTTTAATTTACAGTTCTAAGGCTTTGTGGGGTTGTAGAAATATATTTAAAGAATAACATAGGCTAAAAAATTTGATTTGGCTTTTGTCCGAGGTTTGTTGATTGAACCACACAGTGTCTCCTTAAAACAAAAGCAAATTTCGAACAGCACTAGCTTCTTAACTAAAAAAATTCTTCTTTATTTTTCTCTTGAAATTTACACTCGTATTTTCTACATCACATTCAAATATCTTTTTTTAGGAGGGAAAAAAAAAACTTTAACTGTTTTTTTTTCTGTTAGAATTTTGAACTCTTAAATCTCTAAGGTACACAATTTTCTGAACACGTCTATAAACCCTTATGTATATGTGATAATCTTATTGAATACGCGAAATATTTCTTCCTTTTCTTATCAGTTTGGTCATATTCAAATATTCTTTTTGAAAGAATCGACAAAATTCATTCTGTTATTTCCGCATGAATAAAATTCAACACTACTTTTCTTCAAATAGTCCCTCTTTGAATTCTATTCAGCAGATTTTACAGCACCTTTCAGCAAATCTATACGTATACGTAATGCTCTAGAGAGTTTAAGTGTACTTTTATGTAAGGTACTTTTTCTCGTACTTATCACAAATATTCTATGGCTTGTATTCGCATGAAAAATATATAGAATGAGTATTTCTGTCTAAGGCGTGGGGTTTCAGGAAATTCATGGTATTTCAGCAGTTTTGTAATAAATTAAAATTCAAATGAAAATAATTTTTTTTTTGAAAATATTTGGTGTAATTTTAAATAGTTTAAATTAAATATTCATAAAATATGAGAATATAATTACAGATGACTCTAAAATCCTCGAAAGAATTCAATACATCATTATGCTGAGCTGATTTACAACTGCAGAGTGCTGTACCTTAACCCCTTACAACGCACGGGCTACCAAAAGTTGATCACATCTGGTTGTCCAAGGCTTGGGGTTTCAGGAAATTCATGGTATTTCAGC
>BMAV01026872.1:54899-75015 GCA_019973955.1 Trichonephila inaurata madagascariensis
ACTGCTTGGAATAGGAGTACCATTAAAGTGTTACTCGTCAGCTAATCATGGTTCCTTGGAGACTCAGAGTCCTTACGTAGATATAGTGTTGCTGTTTGGAATAGGGGTGCCATTAAGGTGCCACTCGTCAACTAATTATGGTTCAAAAATATTAAATCTGTAAAAGCTCAGAGTCCATACATAGATAGATTGTTACTGCTTGGAATAGGGGTGCCATTAAGGTGTCACTCGTCAATTAATCATAGTTCAAAAATATTAAATCTGTAGAGGCTCAGAGTCCTTACGTAGATATAGTGTTGCTTCTTGGAATAGAGGTGCCATTAAGGTATCACTCGTCAACTAATTGTGGTTAAAAATATTAAATCCACCTCCAGTAGTTTTCAAGTTCCTTCCAAGTATGACGTTAACTCAGAATCTATCATTCAACTGAACATCTATGACTACTCCTGATCATGAGTGTTCGGAATATGCTTTCTTTTCATGTACATGTTGTTTGAATAACTCATCTTACATTTATGAATGTATTGCAACAATATTTCTACCCCAAACAACCCTTTCTTGTCATGATTGAACATAACTCACAAATACTTTTGAAAACTTCCATGCATTCTCCCGTTATATATAATCCTTCACAGCTGACGGCTCCTAATGTGTAATCGATTTTCAGAACTGGTGTTCTTTTGTATCCATTCTCATTTGTCTTTGGAACGTTGTTATTGATGATGAACGTTAGTTGACTTTCAGTACATTCTAGATAGATAGTATCGTGAATGAATCGAGATGTTGCTTCTGATCGTCCAGCAATTTCCTACGCACAATAAAGAAAAATTCAATAGACTTTTGTTGAGTATTGAAAGACGTATTTAAACCAGTGTTTCTCAAACTGTGGGGCGCGCCCCCTTGGGGGGCGTGATATCTCTACGAGGGGGGCGCGAGCCTATTCAAAAGTCGAAAACAAAAGATTATTTTAAAAAATATTAATTTACTGAAAATAAACAAACAATACTTTCTGATATAATAAAATATAAAAAATACACATTTAAACTGATATAATACACTTATATAAATGTATCAGTACTATGCAATATGTATTTTATTATTAATTTAACAATACTAAGTTAAGAACAGGTTTGATTATTACCAGTGTCCCCATGGGCTTGTATTAACACTTATCTTGTTAATTTGTAGGGTTTGTAATTAATTCCTTAACTGTCGATTAAAAGTTACGTGATTCGCTCCCCAATGCCACCGTTTTCCATGCAGACTTGCGTATTTTGATGTTTTTTTAGGGGAGGGGGAGGAGAAAAGAAAGGAATATTAATAAGCAAATCCTTTGAAATAAGTAAATCCTTCGTAAACTCTGTCAAGGTTCTTTTCTTGCATTTCAAAGTCTTAGGAATAATTTTATGGATAGCAGTGCACAGAAACTATCATTCTTCGGAAAGACATATATACGCCCAGAAAATTAATGATTTGACAGAGAGACGTTTATATACGTCGGTGGCACATAAGAGGTTAAAGTCGTATTGTAGCTTTAGTGTCAAAGTTATTGTGTTATTGAACTCAATACATTGTTATTGTATGAAGGGGGTGCGATGAAAATGATGATTGAATATCGGGTCGCGAATATTGAAAGTTTGAGAAGCACTGATTTAAACCAAGTTATTGAATTTCTCATATTACAGATAAGTAAAAAAACGCATGATGTGTTCGTTGTGATATGCAATTTTCTTCCCGATTTTCTGTCTTTTTAATTAAGTCTTAACAGTGCCTAAGTTTTGTTACATTATTGCCATAATTGCATTTTTTATTTTTCTTAATATTTTCCTACTTATTTAGTTTAAGTGTTCAATAACTATTTACGAATATTAAATCAACTAACAATTAAGAAATAAAAACATTAATATCATGTGAAGTAAAAACAAGCAATCAAAATCCTTTAAAAAGTAGCAAAATTATCTTAGACGTTTCACAAGTGTTTCAAAAGAAAAAAGTCTGAGGCAAAACTAACGCAAGTATGGAAAATATATAATCTAAAAGCTTCAAAATATGCAATGTCATATAATATACTTTAAAAGAAAAAAAAAAAAGAGCAAAATTCCAAGGAACGTATGTAACATAAAAATCAAAACATTTAACGAATGTAATACAATTTACTTAATAAAGAAATAAGAAACAAAAAAGAAAGAAAATTACAAACTATTTAAACTATTACATAGATCATAGAAATTAAATGAAGTATTTACTACATCTACTATATACATCTTTGATTAAATATTTTCTCTAAATTAAAAAAAAAGCATAGTATAAAAATTCGCTTCTGTTTTTAGTTACAATAAAACCACATATTTTATATTCCTTTTCAAAATTCCATTTTCTAGTAAAAAGGATTGCATTTTTAAAAACAACGGCAAAATGAAAAAAAAATAAGCAGAGCACAATAATAATAACTGTGCGACAAATATTAATTTGATTTAGCTGAATGAAAGCATTTAAAATAAAACTTGAAGCTGAAGCAGGTTTGGGAAAAAGTTTTGGTTCGGGAATCACTTTGTGGAGGCGGAGATTAGAAGGACCGCATCTCATAAAATGATTTTACACATTAGTTAATTTTTCATTTCAGAAAAGATACAAATTGTATCATAAAAATCAAAAATTGATAAGTATAAGTTACAATGGTGGTAATTTTATTCCATTTATCATTTGGGCTAATGTTATAATATCTTCAGCTGCAAGCACATTTAATTTTATTAAGTATGAGGGAAAGTTCTATCTTGTTCTGAAAAAAAAAAATTTTCAATTTTTATTTAAAATTTAATCTAAAATATAATTTATTCTGTTAGTTACAACTGTCTAACAGCTTATTTAACCCCCTGAAAAAAAAGTCTCCGGTTTTGGTGACAAAGTATTCATCCAGTGCCATTTAGACACCCTCACAATTTACATCTTTTTTTCTATCAAGAAAGTTTTGCAGCAGCCTGAACAGATGATAGTCAGGTAGTGAAATAACTGGATTATATGCTGCAAAGGTAAAGTTTCACAGTACAACTCTCCAATTTTTTATGCGGTGTTTCTTGCTACGTGTAGTCTAAAAGTGATGAAGAAGAATTACTCTTTCTGTTGGCCAAAGATGAACGTTTATGTTTAATTTCTATATTCAAAACATCAAATTGGGAACGGTAACTGCCGTTTCTTTTTCTTTCTCATAGTGCACTGTACTCTTGCTCTCTAACCAACAACACAACATAAACTTCTTCTGATGTACTCCAGCTTTGAATATGGATGGTGGTGTCTTCCCTTTGTAAACATATGCTTTTTTTCTAACCACATGTATGTACACAATCCACTTTATATCTCCAGTTACCAAAAAGTCCAAAAACGATTCTCTTTTGGGACGAGCAAGATTTGAAGAACATATCGAAATTCTGTCCATTAAGTTTTTTTCGTTTGATTCATGTGGTATCCTAACAAAGAGTTTGTTCACGAAACCAAGTCTTTTAATTTAATCCAAAGGAGTAGTTTGATGAATTCCAAACTTAAAACCCCCTTCTGTGCAAGTTAATGTGGGATTTGTCATCATACTGCGCAGCACTTCGTCATTGACATCTGATGGTCTTCCGGATCTGGGTTCATCTTTCAAAGAAAAATCACCCAAGCGAAATTGTATCCATAAAACTAGGTCAATATATTTTCTCTTAATAAAATTAATCATTGGAGTTGTACGATTTTTATGGTGTACAGTAAAAATAATTATAAAGAAATGATTGGGGTGACTCAGTCACCACGCGCGACCACTAACGTTATTATCTACGCGCCTTCTACTGAGTTAACTTTATTACATAAATATTGGACAACTTCAGATTTTTTTTTTAATCGGCTGTTTTCTATTTAACAGTGTTTTTCTCTTTATTTTCAAAACTCTCTCCATCTCTGTGAGTAATAATTCTCAACATTTAAAACACAAACCGATTCTAAGCAAGACAAAACAAAACCTATTTACTCAGCATGCTATAAAATCATTCACTATCCTTGTTCTCATTGAAATCAGAAACCCAAACAGAGTGTCAGGTGTTAGCAAAATAGGCCCCGTTAACTTTGCTCCGTTTCCTTATGCAAATGTGACTAGCCCTTTTGAATACTGATGACACGGACAGGAGCCCTGTCCGTGACACCCATGGGAGTGATTTAGTATGCAGATGACCCTTGCCACATGCACAGGCGCTCGTTAAGAGTGGAAGGATGAACCACATGCAATAATGTCGTTTTTCTAAAGTTTTGTATCTGTCATCGCTTTTTGGTGTCAAGTGTTCACTTGAATTTTTTTCTATGTGTGCTCTTTTTTTTTTGTCTTGATGTTTTTATTAATGCGTGAATAAAAAAAGTGCTTTGTATTTAGTGATTAATGTAAGCACGAAACCCTGAAAACTATATGAGGTCTCAGGGGAACTCTTTATCCCAAATATATAAAATTCCTTTTAGAAGAATATACTTTAAAATAATATTTAAAGCAGTGATCAGGATGTTATAGCTTCTTTAAGTAATGAAAATTTAAAGAAAAAATTACATTTTTTATTATAGTTTTTTTTAACATACGTTAATGCAATTCACTCATAAATAACAATAAATTTTTCTACGAGTGCATTTTCCTTTGCAATATACTTCATAACTAAGATATGTGGTCGTATTCTTTTACACAACTGGCGAAGTCAGGGTTTATTGAAGCTAGCTATGCAGTCACATTCCATATTCCGCGTTAGTTTTAACTAAAATACGATCCTCAGAATATAGCTCTAAAATGTTTATGTGAGAAATTTCTGTGTATTCTGCAAATTTTCAGCCTAAGAATAGGAGCTATTCCTGCTTAAATTTAGAAGTTAACATCAAATTATTTGATATATCGGCAAGTTGTTCCTTATCCTTCACTGGTAAGCCTTCTTATTTAGCCATTCGTACTCGGTTCTCTTCCCTGGGAAACATTATTTTAAAAGAGTTAGGTATTTTTTTTTTTTTTTTGAAAATGTTTTCTCTTATTACAAAGAAAGAAAATGTGCATTATTGTATAGTTGTTAATTCAATCGTCTAAATTCACAATGCATTCAACTCCCTTTTACTTTGTTTTGCAAAATATTGCTCTAACGAGTACAAAATTATTTTGAAGTATCCAGACAGACATACAACAGTTGACCACAGAATATTCATAATCTAGGTCAATACATATAAAGGAAAAATGCTTAAATATATATATTTTGTATTTTGTTTTTATTGAGAACATTGATAAACCTGTGCACCACGAAGTATCACACGGGGGATCAGATAGAAGTAAGTGGGAATCACACAAATGAGAAGGATTACAACACAAACACCCATGCCTTACCCGGGATTAGAACCCACAGACCCTACGACACTGCAGTCAGCGTCACTAACCATTATACCGGATGGGCGGTTCTTTTTTGTATTATAATAAAAAATAGCAAAAACTCGTAAGAAACTGTCTTGTACCGAATTTATTTCTTATCACGGCACTCCTCGCGTAGGGTATGTCATACTCACCAAGAAAGTTTTTTCAAGACTCCTTCTGAACCTTTTTTAGAAAATGAATAGTTTCTCATGTGGCTTACTTTAAGGTCATGCCCTTTGAGAGGCCTTAAATTGTAGACGAATTCTAAAAATATATTTTTGGATACCACCTCTTCGGGTATGTTATACTCTGCGTATGTATCGGGGTACAATTCTAAATGCGTGAGCACGCTTAAATCTTTCGTATGCAATTGCGTACTATTGTAGTTATGATGAAGAAATTTGATATCTAAGTAATTTAATAGATACAGTATTTAATAGAGAGAGATATATAGTATAACAGTATTTTCGGATGAAAAAAGTCTCTTTGCGGGATAGAATGAGGAAGATTTGAATGATGAAGAGTATAACAGCAAGTATGATTCCTCTACCGAAATCTATCCAGATAATTTAACTGAGTCAACAATTATCGTCCTTGTTAAAATGACCACATCTTATACAACGGCTAGAAAGTGTAATTCTTAGCCTATAACAATATTTTTTGTGTTGTTGAACGTTGCCACAATAAATGCGCAAATTATTTTGTTTTGTACTCAGAAACCGCCTTCTAAACCTCGAACCCGATGCTGATTTCTGAAATGTTCTGGATTTTGATGTACAGAAGAATGTAAAGAATGTAGAAAAACCAGCGAGCAATGCTTCTACGAAATTAAAAAAAAATTAAGATCCAGTGAAAACATTGAACTCACCCGTGGCGAAGACTAAAGGAGTATATAAACAATGCACTGAATGTACAAATAAAAATAATAAAAAACTAAATTTACGTTTGAAAAGTGTAATAAATATATTTCGTTTTATACTTTTGTTCCTTTTTCTAATTTATATGCAAATTTTACGGAAAAACAGAATGTAAACACCCTTGGGTATGAGATACCCGGTGTGAGAACTTTAATTCGTTTTTTTTGCGCGATTGATGCCTGGTTAAGCTACTCTCCTCCCTTCCCCCATTGGACCCTGAACCCGGTTGAAAAATACGGCTTTAAATACTTATGGCAGTCCTTTTCAAACTTTCAATTTTCGTGACCTAATTTTCAATCATAATTTTCATGGACCCTCCCTCCCCTCCATATAATAATAATGTATTGAACTTATTAATAATATACTTTTACTTAAAGCTACAATGTGACTTTAACTATAAACAGTACAAATTATTAAGATAAATGTTCATTTTTGTATGTAATTTTATATATGACAAGCTCATGGGGTCACTGGTAATTATCAAACTTGTACTTAACTTAGTAATGTTACATTAATTATCAAATGCATTGTGCAATACTTTTACATTTACAAGTGTGCTATATCAGTGTAAATGTTCACTTTATTTTTTATTACGTCAGAATGTATTATGTTTTACTTCCTTTCAGTAAACTGTTATTATTTTTTAAGTAATCATTTGCTTTAGACTTTTCGATATTCTCGCGCCTCTCTTCTAGGGTTTTCATGTCCCCCCCCCCCCAGTTTGAGAAACTCTAACTTATGGTCATACAAACTATATAGAGAACGTGAATTTGTGTTTTTACATACATAATCATGTTTCTTTTTGGAATTTTTATTTTGAGTCATGAAACACCTGTATGTGATTCGAGGAACCACAGGGTTCCGTGGAACACAGTTTGAAGACCACTGGACTAATAACTAAGTTATGCATCTGTGACGAAGCTTATAATGTAATGTTTCTCAAACTGTGGGGCGCGCCTCCCTAGGGGGGCATCGTGACACTACAAGGGGAGCGTGAGCATATTGGAAAGTCGAAAACAAAAGATTATTTAAAAAAAATTATTAATTTCCTGAAAGTAAGCAAACAAAATACATTCTAACATAATAAAAAAATAAAATACACATTTACAGTGATCTAATACACTTATAAATGTATCGGTACTGCACGATGCATTTTAGAATTAATTTAACCATACTAAGTTAAAAACAAGTTGAATAATTACCAGTGACCCCATGGGCTTGTCATATATAGAATAACATACAAAAGTTAACACTTATCTCGATAATTTGTACGGTTTATATTTAATCCCTCAAGTGCTGATTAAAAATTACGCGATTCGCTCCCCAATGCCAACCTTTTAACACGTTGTGGAACGTATGTGGTTTATTGGGAGAGGGAGGAGGGGAAGGGGGGGGGAGGGTAGAAAGAGAATAAATAAGCAAAATCCTTTGCAAACACTGTCAAAGTCATTTTATTGCATTCCAAAGCCTGCGGAATAATTTTATGGATAGCAGTTCACAGAAAAGATCCTACTTCGGAAAAACGAAAATATATGTCCTAGGTAATTAACGCACTGGTTGAGTGAGACGTTTATAAACGCCGGTGGCACTTGAGAGGTTATAGTCGAAAAGTAAGTTTAGCGTCAAAATGTAGTATTACTAAATTCGATTGTTATTATATGGAGAGGGGGTGCGATGAAAATTATGATTGAATATTGGGTCGCAAATATTGAAAGTTTGAGAAGCACTGACAAATGTAGAAATAAGCTATGCATATTCGAGATGAGTAGATTTCATAACATGATCTCATATAAGTGTGTGAAATAATTACACAGTTGCTGGTATAGTTAACTTTAAATGAAACTCAAATCTATGACGTAAAGGAGATAGGAAGTTTGGAAAGTGTAGTCTGCAAGAATTTGGAACACTCTGTCTTTTTTTTTACTTTGAGGTCCAAATAGTTAGAAATTATGATGATTTAGAAGGATTGTGTTTTTACTCCTGAATAAAAAGAAATTAACATAAATTTTTACGCTGTAAAAATTTTGCATTTGTTATCGTAACTGTTTGCAAAATGAGAGCTGAATAGTTATTTAAATGACATGCTACAAATTTGTTGTTAAAAAAATTAAATTTTAAAAAATTAAACTGAAGTAATAAACTTAAAATGCCTTAAATTTCGGCTTAGGAAAAAAATTATTGCTTCAGTTGTATTTAAAGAGAGTATTCGAAATGATTATTACATCAAAAATAGCTGACTTTAAATTAAAAATAAAAATAAACGTGAAGACATTTTTCTTGAAACTGTTTTTCGGAGGATACATTTATTGTTTTGGACAAGAAATAAATGTTAAAAATTTATCTTTAACAAACTGCCGTTAATATAAGCATGCTTTAAAGAATTTACAAGGCTAAAAATAATTTGGTAGGAAAATAAATAAAAATAACAAGGATTTCACAGTGTGTTGATTCAGAAACGTATATAAAGACAGTTATTTTTAAAATGTATGACATATTTTCTTAGATATCTTATCTTTTCACTTTTTTTCAGCCTTAAGTTATCTAACATAAAGGGATGAAATATTAAAAAAAAAAATAAGCAAATTATTTTTAAATAAAAAAAACCCTAAAAAACAAACAAACAATTGCCTTGCTTAAATTATAAGAAATATATAAAAAAATATTATACATGAAAACATATTCTTATTAATTTTTCTAAAAAACTAATATTAGAAATATTGTGGATGTAAAATATTCTATTGTTATGAACATGGAATCAAAATGCAGGCTACTTTATCTTCAGATTTCTAAATGAAGATTTGCATTGTTTGCAGACAGAAAAACAATTCTGAATTCAAGATTCAAAAAATTCTCTAAAAATTATATAATGTAACTAAAAACTAGTTTAGTCACATTAAAAATAAAGCTGGAATAATGACATTTTTTGCCTCCAGAAATGCAGCATCAAGACACAGTTACAGTTACTTTGTTACAATTGAACAAAAAAAGTAAAAGAGGCGACACACTTTTTCACCAGCGGCTGGGATTGGTATTAGCATATGATTGAGGAAATTTCAGTTTTCTACTTTCTGTTGTTTGTGCTGCCATCAGTGAGAAGAAAGATTCAATAAAAGATAGGATTTTTTTTCCAGAAAAAGAATTCTACAAGTTAACGGGTGATTTAAAAATAAAATATCGTCTGCAAAGGTAATTTTAACGCGAATCAGTCGTAAAAAATACAATTGAAGATTTCCAAAAAATGCTGATGAAGTCAGTTTCCTAGCAGAACATGCAAATCCAAAAAAACAGGATGCATTACACAGAACTAATTCAAAAAATTCTATAGAAAAAGGCAAAAATTGAAAGAATTACATTAATAAAACTTTGGTTATATTGTAAAAATTAGTTTTTATATTGCATCAATGTCCTTTAAATAAAGAAACTATAGTTTCTAATTTTTATTTTATTCCACCAATTGATGCCACTTTTTTCTTCTAATTTTGGAATAAAAAATGGATTTTAAAAGTTTTTTTAAACTTTAATCGATTTTAGTTTTAATGCTTACAAATTAAAAATATGTTACACATATGAATGTTAGAATCAGTTATTCAAAAGCTTTGAAATTCTGTCACTTTGTCGAAAGATGAGGATGACGACATTCAGTGGCGCACACAAGGGGGGGGGGGGCCGGGGGGGCGGGCCCCCCCCCAAAGCCCTTGATCTTTTCCCATTGATTATAATTCTAAGTACATAGTACGCAAAATTTAATTAAATTTTTGTTTTTAATGATTAATTTTATTAAATAATGCTAATTATTTATTCAATAATTACTTTTTTACTGTTTTTTGTTCCCGAAAATCGACAAAATCAAAAGCAGCAGGATACAAGAATGGTGGCCTTTCTCCCCCCCCCCCCCTCTCTTGACAAATTCCTGTATGCGCTACTGACGACATTCGATCTGGGACAACAAACGCCTAACTTCTACCCGTTTCAATTTCACTGAAACTAAAAATTACATATCCATTTCTTACGATTTCCACAATGAAGTTTAAAAATTAAATAACCAATCCAATTCTTTTTAATATACTTTGTAGGATGTCACTTGTTTAGATGGTATTATATTTTTATTATTAACAAAAATGTATTTTTATCATTAACTGTTTACTTGTATGTTAATTTATATGCTGTGCTTGATTTCTATTACAAAACTCTTATTATTATTATTTACAATTTCTATTCAGTATGTGTTTAGTGTAAAATAATAATTTTTTTTGTCGCTTCATTTACCCACGCCATTGACTGTATTTATTTTTGGCAACATGTAGTTTATTTTGAAATTTGTTTGCTTAATAAGAAACTGGGGAATATGCTCAGTAGCTGTTCTGTCTCTCGCTAGAAGTTGGCTGAAAAAATCTGCTGGCTCTTGCTGATAAGCTTTTTTTGCTAATTTAAAATTGTTGAGTTTTAAAATCAAAAGTCTTTTTCGGACATCACTAATTTTTTCTTTGGAATATGATTTTATTATCTACTAGAAAGTAGCAGAAGTTTTTTTTCTTTCTGTGTTTGTGCATGCATTTTAAGCTACATAATTTACACTATTATTTTGCATAAATTGATTGTAAAATAGTTTGATTGAAATTTTTTTTGTTGCAATTATGCAGTAATAGAAAAGTTTTAAGAACTGTCTACATAATTTACACAACTTTTTTGCATCAACCATGTTGAAGGATTTGTAAATAATAACAATAACTCTAATCTGATTGGGAATTTTCAATATTGTATAATAAAATGTCAAGTTTTTAATCACAGAAAAGTATCTATGACCCTCTGAAAAATTTTATACTTGAAATTTTTTTATTAAAAGTAAGATCTTCAAAAGTTTCCTCGTATGGATTCAGAGAAAAAAAAAACTGTCGAACAGAAGAATAAAACTCTGACAAATTCCATCGTGGCTTAGGAAGCAAGATATCAGAATAAAATTTCTCTTTGAGTGTCACATAATTCACATGTCTTAAACTTTTAAAGAAACCTGCTGCCGGAGCAGCTTCAGAGGAGGTAACTCCTTTCCAGATTCAGGTTTAGGAAATCCTTTTCCTGTTCCGTTCCTTAAATAAAATTCTTGAGGCTCTGTTCCGTCTTTGGATATCAATCGATACGAAATTCTTTCTATCGATATTAAAAATTTAAGAATAAATCATATGAAAATGTAGAGTTGAAGTTAGGAATGGTTATTTTACTGCTTAACCCTTTCGTTGGCACAAAGCTAAAATACACTTTTCTGTGATAAAGTAATTGATAAATGTTATGCTCTCATTCTCTATAAGTAATATTTTGTCACAAAAAAATGTCTGATCAAGGGTTTTGTTCCTGGGTGGTGGCTAGACGTTATAGACACTGCCACTTAAGACATTTAACTTATTTTTCGGAACAGAAATAATGAATCATATTACAATAAACTTTTTATGAAAAATTAACATTTATGCTAATAACTATTTCAATAACAATTAAATGCAAAGTACAAGTGTAATAAAATAATAATAGAATAATTGTACAGTATAGAATGTTTAATAAAATGTGCACTGATATTGGTATATATCCCCATTTTATATTTTATTTGATTTTAGTATAAAAAGTTAGAGAAGTAAAGTAATATTTTTAAGGATTTAAATTAGTTATTTCACGAATTTGATGAGCTATTTACTTTAAAACTTTTCAAAGCATATAAGACCAATTACTTGAAGGCACAGTGGTACGCACAGAAAAACTATAATGAAAGATTTTCGAGTCCAAGAATCTCGTACCACATATTGTAAACAAAGTTTGTTCATATTTCCGCCCCAACATTTTCACGTGATTCTAAGTGCTCTCTCTCGAAACGGAAGAGAGAAAATCTCAAGGTCATTTTTCTGTTTTATGTAGGCAGTGGACAGAGCCTCTATCCACATACAAAAGCTTTTTAAAAACCTAAATAAATCCATTTTTTTTAATTGCACATTTGCTAAATTCATTCAGATGAGAGAAAAGTATACTTAAAGCTTCTCGAAATTTTTTTCATACATCAAAAATTTTATGTATAATAATCAAAATCAATTTGTAGATTTACTACCTATGAGAGGACATGAAATGAAAAAAAGGTGTCGCGTGCTGCCATTTGTATTGATTTTTATGCGTTTCAGCTTCAATTAACGCATGTGGATAGATTAAATATCCATCGCCCGCTTGGAGAAAAATTTCATGTTATGTGGCTAGACCTATTAGCCACTGCTCGCTGAAGGGTTGAATTTAAAATTTTTTAAAATATATCAATTGCCTACTTTATTTAAAATAAAAAAAAACTGATAATACAGAATATATCTAATACAGAAATTAATGCAGTACATAACATTTTTAGTATTAAAAATGCGCTATAAATCGTCTTTAGATACGTTATATCATCTCCTTGGAAATGCGTTTTTATTTTCGAAAAAAAACCCCGAATGGTTACATATTTTTCAAAATAAATGCCTAATCACAAAGTGCAATAAAATTTGATGAGAATCTTCTTGACAATGCATGATCAAATGACAACTGAAAGTGATAAAAAAAAATTGGCTGCTGTAAACAGTTTATTGGAATTGACATATTATTCCACAAAACTTTTATGCTTTCATTTTCATTTGATTTTAGTAAAAACTTAATGCAATGCAGCTTATGAAAATTAAACTCTAGTTTTATTTAAGGAAGAATATAGTGATAAAAAATTAGTCAAATTTCGAAGGAGTATCATGTAAGCTCAAATTTCGCTGGCAGTTCTGGGAACATGGAGCCTGTCGGAGTTTTCAGAATATTTGAGTGCTCAAAACATCTGCAGTATTATGAGTATTACGTTGATGGGGATTAGAAAGCATTTGAAGCCGGGAAAAACATTTATGGAAAAGACACAATTACAAAGTTTGAATGAGTTGGACATATATAAAAGAGGGTTGGAGGACGTCTGCGGAAATTGAGAAAGAACATAAAAAGTCTTAGAGGAAAGAGTAAATTGTGTGACCGATAGATTGATAAATAAGTTACAGAACTATTATGGTATTGCAATTCGAAGCAATATTGGCAATTTGGAAGGTATGCAAAAGGCTGTTAATGCAACCTTTTTTCATTGCTGCTCTGGTAAAAAAAAGCAGATGTATAATCAATGCCCAAAAGGTGCGAACAGCTGGTGTCAATTCTAGAGAGCAGAACTTGTTGGAGATACGTTTACAGAAAAATCAACGGATCATCCGAATTCACTTATAAGTTCTAATGAAAAGACTTATATGGATCTTTGCAATCAAGATCTCCTAAGAAAATGTCTTCACGGCAAAACTCAGAATTGCAATGAAAATTTTAACAATGTCATGTGGAGCATAATCCCAAAAGAGACCTTTGTTGAGCTACAAACACTCCGCTTACGGAATTGATATCGCAATAATACTTTTTAATTCTGGGCTTGCTGGTATATTGCCTCTACTTGAAAAGTTAGGAATGGAATTAGGACTTGAAATGAATGGATATTTTTGGTACCTCGACAATACGAGAATTGTTGATTCAAAGAGGCATTCTAAACCAGATAAGAAATTGTCTCGTAAAAAAATAAAGGCCCTTAAAAAATGTAAAAGTTTGAAGTATGCGGTCAGGAAGGCACCACGTACAAACCTGGGGCGTTTTAATACCTTCCAAAATCTTTAAAAAGTTTTAGTGTAAATATAAACTTTATTTCACCTTTTCTGAAAATGTTATTTTTGTACATAATGGTTATCGGTAAAAGTGATCTTTAAAATGTGAAAAAAAGTTTTTTTTTTCAAAAAAAAATTATGTTTTTTATGTAAAACACCTGTATTTCATAATTTTATAGTAAAACTTGAGTTTTTCTTAATAGACATCATAGTTAAACATTGTAGAACTGTATTCCTGTAAAAATTTTATTTGTTTTTGTTATATACACTTTTTTAGAGTTGTTAGCGAAAGAGCAAATTTTAGTAATATTTTGTAATATACAAATTTCTCAATATTTTGAAAAATAATTTTTCAAAAATTCTTTTTGCTATGTTTTTTTAGTTTTGCAACATACTTGCTTAAAAAATAACAATTGAATAATTATTTAAGTCATATTTTTTTTAGAAAATTGTCACCGAACCCTGTCGTATACCTTAAATTTCCTACACACGATCACAGATGCGTCAGCGCAACACATTCGCATGCGGCTACCTCCTACCTTTGGTCAAAAAAGGTGTAGAACGAAAAGTGTGATGTAATTTTTGGCTTACTCTCGCAATTTCCTTTCTTTTCTAAAAGTATTTGTTCCTGCTGTCAACCATCTAGATTTTTTCGTCTGCCTAATACTATCGCCGTGTGTTAGGATTATTTTTTGTTAATTATAAATGATTTTTTTAGAAATGTGCGAAGAAATTAGTAATGAGATCGTAATCTTTCACTCCAATGAATACCAAACTATATTCCGCGTTACAATAACGAAAAATATTAAAGATTTTGAGTGACTCACTGTAATAAATATAATATAGATTTCTGAATATGAGATGTCATATTATATTAATGTTAAAATATTTTTTATTATTTTTTCTGTTTAGTCATTTTCGTTTTTAAGTTCATATAAGTTGTGACGGGCTCACGCGTATTTTCATTAACATATCCTTTTGGGTTCTTTGGGGCCAGAATAAATCTAGCAATTCTTTTCCAACCAATCCGAGAAGTAGAATATGAAGGAAAGATGCAAATTAGGAAGCTTTTAAATAACAGAAGTTTAGAGTAAGCGGGGTGGCATTTTGGCAGTGTTATGTTAGATCGTGTGGCAAGTGTGAAGAGTATTTCAAGAAGTTAAGTGACAGTCTAGAGAAGTTACCCGTGAAAGAGAGCTCTTAGTCAAGGTGCATACCATTGCACGTCAGAGAACCGCTACTTCAGCTAGGATCTGATAGATTGTTGTTTCGTCGGACATAAGGTAGGAGTTACCATTTAGATATTCGGATCTGTGATCGCATTGAAATTGAGCTTAGGCGAGTTAGTTATTGATAGCGGTCCGGGTTACGTTATTTCGGTATTATATATTGTGTGTTTGGCCACCGTAGATTCTCTCACGTATCATATTATTATCTAATTTGTTATTGGTTTAAGTCAAGATCTTAATAAAGTAATATTAAGATTATGGCAGCTTCTAGTTCTTCATTTATTCCTACACCTCTATCTCACACTGATAATCCAGGAGAAGGGCACCCAAGAGGGGCGCCTTTACGAAGTCATTAAATTTTGTGTTCGTAAATTTTATAGTATGCTTCTCGTTTCCATATTACTGTTGTATCATAATTCATCTTCCAGTAAACTGGATATTTATCTCATATTTCCCGAAAAATATGAACTTCAACTATAAGATTCAGGTACGTAAATTAATAAAAACTATTATCTCTTTAAAAAGGTAATCAAACTTTCTTAATTTCCCGCAGCACAAATCACTTAAACCAAGATAATTTATTTTACACGACATAATGCAAAATTATCTCATTTTAGAAGATCATTGTACTTAATACGACAGCAAGAGTCATTAAATGTAAATTAACAGCTTTAAATTTCCTTGTTATGCGTTTCTGTGTAATATGCTAATTAAACATATGGCCATTTAAGGGCTAAATGATTTATTTTAATTATAGAACATAGTTTAAGCTAACAGCATAGGCGAAGATTTAGAGTTGAATCATAAATTTTAGAGCATTTAAGTTAGATAGCGTTTGTGAGTATTTAATTAAATGCTTAGGAAACTACAACAAAATGTTTTGATAGTAATATTTGAAAGCATTTGGTTCTCAGCGTCGATGCTTATTGATTTTTAGAAACTTGCGAAAACTAATTTTACTCTACAACGACTTTTTGAAACATAACGATATAAATAAAAAAATTTAAACAAATAAATAAATAATTTATCTTCTCTTTAATCGCCAAAAACTTAAGATGATATCCGAGAAACAGAAACTAAATAAATTAAGGGAATTTTCAATGTGATTTCAATTTAACATTAAATATAATTTAATCAGCAAATAAAAAATTGTGGAAAAAAAATTGAAATTTTTCTAAAAAAGTTCGGCAACAGCTGTTAGCTTTAGTATGAGTGTTTTATTTGAGCCACCTAACCTGCCGTTCCTTATTCGTACACGCATTAGACGATTGGGACGAAAATGAGTCCTTAATCGCGTCAGTCGTTAAGTACTTTTATTCCTGTCATTTGTTCGTTGGGATCTGCAAGAGAATCGGTCGATGCATTCCTCTTTCCTTGAGAGTGAATGAGGAAATGTTAACTAATGTCACACTGTAATGTGCAACGCGAGGACTATGGGCGACAGCCGTCATAATTTTAAATCTCAATCAAGGGAGAAGGACGTCATTTCAGCTGGTATCCTCTTTCCAAACTATCACACCACCTTAACGGGACGACTTTGAACATAGATACATTTAACGTGCATTAGCTCCTATGTACGGCGGGTCTTTCCTTGAGAAAATAGTTGTTTATGTTTTTGATGGTCTTTCAGAGCGATACGTTGAGAAGTTTGTTTCCCAGCAAACTTCTCTATACCACCTCAAACATTTCTATTCCTACTATACAGCCTCAAACTTCTCTATACCTACTGTACCACCTTAATAAGCTTGAGCGTCGTTGGAATGTTTCTCCGTTGATGTTGTGGGCAATCTCTCGTTGAGATGGCGGGTTTGGTTGAAGTTTGCGCCTTAAGGCCGTATCACACGTACATTTTCCATGCAACTTTTTCATTCAATTTTTGGCCTAATATGAGGGGGGAGGGTTGCCGTAAGCAAAGCGACATGCTTTGACGTCAGCCGCACTCTATCTCCACATTGAAAAATTACTCGCCGATTTTACTGCTTCGGAAAACGAACATCCAAACTTATTTCTTTTATTTCGCTTATGCTTTTGTTGATGGATGTAAACAGAAATGAAGCAATATCCTATTTAAAATATTATACGCCGTTAAAATATTATACACCATTAAAGTATTATACGGCATATCTGATGTGTTAGACGAAACCGAAGCCGCTATTTTCTTTATGACGTAGGGCGCCGAAGAACTCCATTGGCTGGAATTTCAAACAACTTTTATTTGGAACAACTTTTTGAGTTCACGAGCAAAAAGTTGTCCAAAAGCCGTTGCTATCGCAACTGAGTAAAAATTGCACGATTTGGACGAAAAATTGCTTAAAACGTGTACGTGTCATACGGCCTTTAGACTCTTTTAATCACTAGTCGTGATATATTGGGGATATCTTAGATCCTTGTAGCGTTACCTCCTCTTCAGGTTGGTCGAGATCTCGCTGATCGCTTGGATTCCGGAGAGGAGGTGGGTCTGAATGCAGTTGGAGTTGAGAAATCATTAAATCGGACTAGAAAGGAAAACAAAACATTCACAATAAATCTATTTTATTAATTTAACATTAAACCTGATAAGGTGATATGTAGGTAAGAAATCCAATAGTAATAAATAATGCGTACTTATATCATCCACGAGAAATCTTCCAATATCTTTGAATGACTAGCAACTAAAATTCCTGACTCCAATTCAAGAACAAGCTATTACAATTTAGGCAGAACTAACACCTCAATATTCCACGCATAATTTACCCACTATCTCATTGACTATTTTTAATTCTTTTTAGTTGTGATGCTCATTTAAAGCATTTGGCCCTATCTCAAAGTGACATTTTGACTGGATGAGAAAAAAAAATCCTAGTTAAAGAAGATAGACATGTGAATAGCCCATTTTTACAACTCTCAATGAAATGCATAATCAATAAGTAACAATATGTTGTGCACCATCAATTTCTGGGTTATCACTTCAGCAACAAGTTTTTAGTGGCGGATCAGCCATGATGGCTTTGATTGTCACTTGAGGGCAGAGTGATTTGCATTCGCCACCTTTGGGCACGCGTCTATTTGGTAGAGATGTTGGTTGCAACTTGTGGAGGGGAGTCACTGCATAAGCTTTGAAAGTCTATTTTTCAGATCAAAGTTGCATTAAAACAATATAGCGTAATATACGGTCTGTTGATAGGTAGACAAATCACAATAAGAAGGTGAAGATAATTCTTTAAATAGAATCAGGGCTTAAACTATGCATCACGATATACATAATTCCCCATCTTAATCCTCAGATTGCAAATACGCAACTTCAGAGTGAAAATCCATTTTAAAATTTTCACCTATTAAATGCGTTTATAAATTGCTCATTAACTCATTTTCTTTTGCTCGCAATAATCAATCTTTTTCAGAAAATTTTTAAAAAAAACTTAAGATATCCGACTACGTTCAGAACCGTGATTTTGCAAAAGCTTATAAATGGATAATATTTATGATATTTAGTGTCACTTAGATTAGAAAACGCATATAAAATTGTTTTAAGAACAGTATTACAATAAAAAACTATTTAAGGACAATATTTTGACAAAAAATGAACATAGAATGACCCATTTTTAAAATATTCTTCTTTTGTGAAAAATGCTTCTATTATAATAATATTTCGCCTGTATATAGCTCAGACCTCTGTACAGAGGCTCAACAAGAATTTTTTAAATATATAACCTAGAAGTGGGTTTATCCATGTTTTACGACAACAGAGGGGAGAAATTTTAAGAAAAAAACGATAATTATTTCAATGGGTTGTAACTCAGAAAATAATGTGAATTTTTCAAAAATAATAGTCGAGCCTCTGTTCAGAGGTCTGAGCTACATACAGGCAAAATATTATTATAATAGAAGCCTTTTTCACAAAAGGAGAAAATTTTGAAAAAAGGTTATTCTAAGTTAATTTTTTGCCGAAATATTGTATTTAAATAACGTTTTTTGCAAAATGTCCTTAAAACAATTTTATGCATGTATTCTAATCTAAGTGACACTAAATATCATGCAAATTATCCATTTATGCACTTTTTTAAAATCACGGTTCCGAACGTAGTCGGATACCTAAAGGCTTACTCTCATTGTTTGAAAGTCACTTGAACTATCAAAATTTTGAGAAAAATATTTCTCAGGAATACCATTCCAAAGTTTAAAAGAGGTTATCTTGACAATGAATTTCCTAATATTTTATTACTGTTTCTTCTTTGTAATGCCTCGAATAACCCCTCCCCCGGAAGTGGATTAAAATCAAAATTTCAAGCCGCTAATAAATTAACCTGTCAGGTATTCATTATTGAGCCAAATAACACGTCCTTGAGTTACTCAGGTTTTAATAATCTGCCACATTCTCCAAGCGGTGCGAAGAAAGTTCTTCACCAGCTTATTAACGAACAGTGGTTGGATTTTTATATCGTGTGATGTAAATGTATGTGAAGCATATGGATTTGTTATGTGGAAATATTTAATTTACGAAATTTCTTTTTTCATTCAGATATTTTAAGTAGAAATTTAATATTACTGCCAAATATAAAAACAATGCGTTTGATAATAACACGGAAGATTTATTACAAAATTATTTATTTAGCTCTTGGAATATTTTCTCGACATGATTCTGTATTTTGAATTTTGTGTGTTGTGGGATTATCGAGACGGGCTGAAGTCCCATATATACAATTATATCGGCACAAACTGCTTAGGCGCAATGAAAGTTTTCAACGATTAATATTGTAAAATATATTTAAAATCTGAAAAATCACAAGGGGGTCCCTCACAGGTGTAGCTAGTTCTAATTGGGACCTGTATTAAAATTCATTCAGAGCCCTTTTTAGGACCCTTTATGACGGATCTATACGCGTCCTCACACTAATTTTCATGAGGAATCTTTGGACTAGCATT
>BMAV01026872.1:82602-96601 GCA_019973955.1 Trichonephila inaurata madagascariensis
TAGTAAATAAAACATTTAAATCAATTTAAAAGAATCAATGCATTAGTACACCGTTTGGAAGAAAATTCCAGTCAAAAATACAAGTTGAAAAACATCTTTAAAATTAAGGTTCTCTAAAACTCATGAATCAAGGTTAGTGTGGTATATTTGCTTAAAAACAAGTCTTACCGCATACACATATTGGCGGTAGACTGCTGAAGGTAATATATATAGTCCATATTTCAAAGATATATATATATATATATATATATATATATATATATATATATATATAAAGGTTTCTCAATAGTCCTAAGACTGTCTCTGCTATTTATGCAGACTTTTTTAACACTTTTTTTTTCCTTTTAGAAATATTACATAAAAATATTTCAAAATACTAGTTTCAAACAAACAAGTAACGCAGGAGCCATTTCATTAGGAAATCAAGATAGAGGCAATCGTTATCGTATTGGCGCTGTATTTAAATTCAGTTCTTAAGTTTTGTATATGTTTCTCTAGTGTATACATTTTTAAAAATAGTACGTTTTAGTAATGTCTATGTAGTTGCAAACAATAAAGAAACTGAATCAATATTCGTGATTTAAATACATGTTCTATTAAGTATTTTTACTGGGGACAATTTAGTGATTCAGTCTAGGAGGGTATATTTTTCAATTTTTCCACAAGGTCTCTAAAGTATGCAGTATGTCCAAAGTCCGTAAAGTATGAAAATCTTAACATTCGATGAGAGACATTCGCAGATCCCTCAGAAAAGCGCTGCGGACCCCCAGGGGTCCGCGGATCACACTTTAAGAACCGCTGCAATAGAGTATAAGTATCAGATATGGTAAATAGTTGTAAAGTTCATTTTCTGTAGATCCAGTTTGGAAATCTGATACCAACCAGAAGATAAACAAGTATAAACAAAATACTAATACGTATTATCATGAGTAACACTATTTACAAGAAAATTCGCAGAAAGTTGATTTTTTTTTTAATAAGCTGACTTTAATGCAATACATGAACAAATACTGATGATAAGAAATGTTTCTTAGTTTCGTTAATTGTTATTGATAAAACAAACCATTCTTTAAAACTTTGTTAGAATCTTAGATGCTTTTTTTAGGAAAGATAGATTTTTCTTAGCTTTTTTTCCCTTCAAATACAAAGAAAATTATAAAGTTTCTTACTCCAAATACCTTTGGATAAAACAAAATATACGTATAATAATTCTAATGCAACAGAATGATGAAATATCTCATTTCGAATAAGCATAAATAAATATAAAAGAGCCAATGTATGTGTACGTAATTTTTAAAAAGTTATAATTCTTTTCTTCTACTTTCTTTACTGCCGTAAGGGGGAAATAAACTTTGCAAATACTCGTATTTACTCTTTAAAACAAACACATAAAACTAAATAGTTGCTTAAGAAACATTCAAAGTAAAAAATTTGTTCAAGAAAATAAGAAAAAAAAGCTGACTGGAAAACATTGGTGAAATTGGCTCTAAGAATGGATTGCTCGAGTGGAAGTTTTAAAGTATTAGTTTGTTTTAAGAAAATGTTTTTAGGAATAATTTTAGCTCTTTTATGTACTCTATACGATGTACTTTTCTGTAGAATCAGACCCAAAAGAGTATAAATTATCAGATTCACTTTGTTCTATTCCTCTACAATAGTTTTAGCTTACGTTGTATTATTGTCGATTTATATTTAGAAAATAATTTGTCATCATATTGTGTTTCTTGTTCCTTTTGTGTCTAGATTTCCATATTTGTAAAAATTCTCAGTGTTTTATTAAATTCACTGGGGTTTCGGGTCAGACTGACCATTTGACCGAGACATCTGCACGTGCAACAACCCAGTATCTAAGGTCACGTAAACTGAGATAGACATAGTAGGCCTTTGCTCTCATGGGCTGTTGTGCCACTGAGTTCAGTATTTTATCAAGTTAACGGTACCTTTATTTACGATTTCAGCAAATTCAATCGAAGAATTTGCGATGATTACAAATTATATAGAACAAAAATGAAATAACTAGAAATTGACAAATTATATTTCTTAGTTTCATGAAATAAGTGTTATTATTCTAAATTACACAGAGCTTAAGCTAAAAGAGTCCTTTATTTTCTAGTAAATATTTCAAGAATATCAGTTAATTACTAAATGCTGTTCTGTTACTTTAAAAATATGACATTAAATACGATATTTATTTGAATAACAACTAAATTTGTAACAAATAAAACAGGTAGAACGAGTTCCGTATAGTGTATATAACATTAATGTACCCTTTCTTTTGAATCAGCTTTCTCCCGTAATAAATGACTTCATACTATAATGATTTACGTAATTAAAAGTTGCGACTGCCAGCCAGGCTCGAAGAAAAACAATGAAAAAGGATAAGTAACGCATATTTTAGACCTTTTCTCTGAACTGCGTAAAATAAAAAAATAACAAAATATAAAACTAAACAATTCTCTTATTTGGTGAAATCGTTAAAAAACAGGTAACTATAGATTTACTCAAGAAAGCAGACATGCAAGCACAGTTCTGTTTTAAATAATGCTAAGGTAATATTAATACGAAAGGCGAGGTAATGTGCTTAAGAAAAGTTTAAACAAGTATTGAAGTACAACTGATTGAGTGTAGAGATTGACTGAAGGTATAAGAATACAGAATTGTAGCAATTTATTATGTGAACTATCATAAAAAACGATACCTAATTTAGCTTCTCGCAATAGTCGCGTATCAACTCTAATTTAAAGCTTTGGTTATTTGACGATAATTCAAATAAAAATCATCGAGAATAATTCAAAGTAGCATTTTTCACATTCCTGTATTATTTGTGGTCATATACTTTAAAATGTTCTATTTAGGGTTAATTTATTTATAAACAATGGCTTTTGGTTCATAAGGCTGTGAGTAAATATTTCCAAAATTGAAATGCCAAAATGTAAGTGAAAACTGACTGTTGAAAAAATCTTGTCGTTGTTAAATCTTGAAGGATGGGCCTTGAAAGTTAAAAATAAATACAGAAAGACAATTTCAAGATCAATAGTATGCTCGTATTATCTGCATTGGTTCAGAATCGATAGGAAAAAATTAGAGTGAGTAGTTTGATATTATCTTTAGGGTGAAAATCTAAAAAGTAAAACAAAAATTACGAAGATGAATTCCCAACACACGATATAAAACAATTTTATACAAAATTTTTGTAAACTTATTTTATAAAATTCTCTAAAACTAAAAATAGTTTCATTCGATTTTTGCTTAAAATGTTGATTAGCAGTAGAAATTATTCTACATAATCTAAGACAAAAATAGTTGCACAAGAACGAAATTGTCAGAATGCAATAAAACTTACAAGTTTGGTAAGTTGCTTATGGTAAAATAAATAATTAAAACATGAGACTGAAATATGCAACAAATTTTTAACAAATTGCAATATGATTATCATTTAGTATGAATTATATAATCACCATTATTCTTAATAAAACTTTTCTAGAGCCTTAGTAGTAAATTGTACAGGGTCTGTAAAAAGTCACGCTACAGTCCATGGTACTTGAACCGTGTCATGTAGTCCTGACAGATGATGTGAAATAAGTGATTTCACGACCCATGGTATCACATAGATTTCTCTTTTTGTGGACAGATTAGATGAAAATGCTTTCCATGGTAAGTTATTCACATGTTGTAGACAAACTGTAAAGACGGTATCAATGGGGGTTATGCATTGTATTGCTGGAAATGTTGTTAAAACTGAGAGTCCAGGAATGGGACTTCTACTGGCTTCAAGATCTTTTGTATGCAAAGCTGGCCTCTTACCCTTTCGTGGGCCTTGGGAAGTTTACTTGCCATCTACATGATCTTACAAAATGCACCTGAGGGAAGCGCAAAACCCATTGAAACAGTGTTTCTCAAACTTTCAATATTCGCAACCCAATATTCAATAATCATTTTCATCGCGCCCCCCGCAACATTGTATTGAATTCAGTAATACTATACGAGTATTCAATAATACTCGTACTTTTACACTAAATCTAAAATACGACTTTAACCTCTTATGTGCCAACGACGTGTATAAACGTCTCGCTCAGCCAAAGCATTAATTTTCTGGACGTATATACACGTCTTTCCGAAGTAGATCTTTTCTGTGCCCCGCTATTCATAAAAATATTCCTAATGCAATGGACTACAAAAAAAGGACATTGACATTCTTTGCAAAGGATTTACTTATTTCAGAGGATTTTGCTTATTTATTCCGTTTCTGCCTCCCCCTCCGAAAAAACATCAAAATACCCGAGTCTACGTGGAAAACCGTGGCATTGGGGAGCGAATTGCTAACTTTTAACAGGCAGTTAAGGAATTAATTATAAACCGTACAGATAATCAAGATAAGTGTTAATACAAGCCCATGGGGTCACTGGTTATTAGCAAACTTGTTCTTAACTTAGTATTGTTAAATTAATAATAAAATACATTGTACAGTACAGGTACTTTTATAAGTGTATTATATCAGTGTAAATGTGTTTTTTATAGTTTATTATATCAGAAAGTATTTTGTTTCCTTACATTCAGTAAATTAATAATTTTTTGAATAATCTTTAGTTTTCAACTTTTCAATATGCTCGCGGCCTCCTCGTAGAGTTATCACACCCCTCAAGGGGGCGATCCCCACAGTTTGAGAAATACTGCATTATAATATATTGGCCTTGCTATTATAGCGACGGGAACACTGATTCCCGTTTCAGTTTTGTACTACTGCACATAATTCAGCAATTATGACATCTGTAAATGGGATAAAAATAAAGACGGTACTAAAGAAGAAGTACCTTGTATAAAAGCTGTCACTATGCATAACGATGTCATGGGAGGAGTTGATCGCTTCGATCAAAGAAAAGAAATATACAAAATAGGAATATCTGTAAATCATACCTTTTATTTTCTTATTGACCTTGCCATCGTAAAATGTTTCATACTGTGGCAAGTGAACAAAAGAAACAGAAGTTTAGACCAGCTAACATTCAGTACAGCATTAGCTCGTCAGCTAATAGACAGATATTCCTCAAGAAAAAGGAAAGGATGTCTTGTTAGCTTCCAAGTAAACAATTGTATAGCTCCGGATGATGTGCGCTTAGCCAGTGTGGAAAATCATATACCAAAGCTTGTTTCCAACTATAGACGATGTGTTAAATATAGCAGAAAGGAACAAGAAAAAAGGACTCGCCGCATGAGTGCAGAAGTAATGTCCCCTTGTGCATTACAACATACATCTCATCTTTTTATGGCTAATAATCACCATTAAATTTAATTTTCTTTTTTCAGTGGAATTATTTCTTTGGAAATATTTTTCCCACTCCTAAAATTTATATGCAACCATAAAATTCGGCAAAATAAAATATATTTCCTTAAATGCTATTATTTAATTGTTAATAAAGCATAAAAAGCTGCGAGAAATTAAAAAAATAAATAAATAAATAAATGACCCACAAAAGGGTTAAAAAGCTCGCAGAGTACATCAAAGCAGATTTAGCATCATATGGAATTACATCTTACACTCTGACACCAAGTCTCTTGGACGTATAACTCTACACAACAAATTGTGCGTCTTGGAATCAATCATATTGCCTTCACACAGAGATAAATTGTCGTCTACACCTATATAAAAACAGGACTAGTCGACGAAGACTAATACGCCCTGTTCGACGTTCCACGTCCATTGGCTCTATCCTATTCCCATCTCTGACAATGATGAAATACTGTAAGGTATTCGCCCGTGGGTGATGCCTTCCTTTTAAGTTATCTTCTTGACCTAGGGGTGTGGGAGTGAATGAAGAACCAGGCGTTGCCATGATCTTAATATATCTTTGTTAAGATCTTAACTTAAACACTATACAAAGATAATAGTTATATTTAAACTTAGAGGATCTGAGGTGAGAAAACGCACACGTATTTCAAAATAAGCGTGATCTTAACCACTATATTTTACTTTCCAGCCTATTCCTAATCTCAGTCTATACACAGTTCCTAATATATACTAGAATTATCCTACCTTAATCTCTTGTTTAACCACAATCCTCTCGGATCCTAACTATCTTTTGTTTATCTCGCGTGGAATAGTATCCACTTTGACTTGATCGTTCTGTCACGGATAGTTTCACCCTCAAATAACGGCTTTCTTTTCTTCCTTCAGTTTATGCACTTAAACTCAGACTAGCATAATCACTTCCTAATAGGTCATACGCTTACGTTAAACTTCTGTTATTTAAAAGGTTCCTTATTTTCATATTCACGCTTCGCTTCTGGATTTGGTTGGAAAGAATTTGCCTTTTTCGGCTACAAAGAACCCAAGAGGAGTTTTTAGTTGAAAACGCGATGAGTTCGTCACAATACTACTAAAAACATTCATCGTCAAGCTCTATGTAAAATCAGCCTCTAATTGTGAAACTGTCGACGAATAATATAATTACTTCTTAAAAGATCTATAGCTCAAAAGATGCCTGTAATAATGGCGATGGATTACTATATATATGTATTACAACACATTAGTCCTCTCTCGTCCCAGTTGATCGAGCCTTCTTGGACTTGAGTGATCCTAGAATGTGTCTTGTTGTATCCACCCATGTCAGTAGTGTGCCACATTAACATCTTTACAATGAATATGCTGCGAAATCAGTCGATCAGACCATCTATATGTTATTCCCTGAAAGCTCAATTATTCACAGGCACTGTCAAACTTACCAAAATGCTAAATTTGTTCGAAACTTTTCTTCAAAGTATAATTCAAGGAGAAACTATGTAACCAACTCAATGGGACAAATGAAAATGAATTTTCTGTTTGTTAGGTGGTCTTTCATAGTTTGATATGCTCTGCGTTCGATGACTGCCCTACATGAGTTACATGCTTAAATGAACCTGAAAATTTGATTATTTACATTTCAGAAACAGTTTTATCATTCATTCGAATTTCAATCATGTCGATCAATTTGTTCAAGATGAAATATTTTTTTTAGTCTTAGAATGTGATGAATATTTAAAGGGAAAAATAAATTAAATGGATCAATGCTCTTAAGTTTGTCCTTTGAATTTCTTACATGCACTTCTTGAAACAAATTTTCCAATTAATTGATTGTTCATTTTTACAGCGTTTTGTATATTAATTATACCCTTATAAATTTAAAATGCAGTTATATTCTTAAAGAATAATTTAGTGTTGTTTTAATTAAATTAAATTTTATTTAATTTACACAACTTTTGGATTGCATCATATTTTTTGCTTTAATTTCGAAGCATATATAAATAACATCCTTTCTTAAGTTCGATTTGAAGT
Source organism: Trichonephila inaurata madagascariensis (assembly GCA_019973955.1). Classification (NCBI taxonomy): domain Eukaryota; kingdom Metazoa; phylum Arthropoda; class Arachnida; order Araneae; family Nephilidae; genus Trichonephila; species Trichonephila inaurata. Next base: position 89,912 of record BMAV01026872.1, read on the forward strand.
TTTAAATTTCCTTTGAAGAATATTATACATATAAGCATACTTTTTAACTAAAATATTATGAAGTAAAATATGCTCAGATTTATTTCTTTGAAATTTTTTTCTGTATTCAAACATTTAAATCTGTTTTTCTTTCTGAATTTTTTCTTTAAAATCAAAACAAAACCGTGGATAACTAGCATACTAAATATACGGAAGAATTAAAACTTTAATAATTTATTTATAGCTCTGGTTGTAGAATAAAAATTAAATTCAATGTCGTTTTATTCATACAATTTTAAAATGAAATGAGAATTGTACCCAGAGCAATTTTGAAAAGAGAAAAATATCACCTTCAAATACAGGTTTAGGAAGTACTTTTTTTTAGAAAACTTCTAGAATAAAGATTCCAAAGTTCTGAATTCTTTTTTAAGAACAATCGATTCAGAAAGCCTTCTATCAATAATGTTTGACAGCTAGAATGCCTTATAAGAATCGCTTATATAAAAAACAAAAGCGAAAAAAAAAAATGTTGAATTAAGAAAGCCCAGTATTTTTCAGGTTAGAGAATTTTTTAAACTCGTATATCGCAACAATAGTTATTTTATATCTTAATTGTACAAGAAACTGAGCATCTGTAATAGTTTTTACAATTATAATCATTGAAAAAAATATGTCATTATGAATACTTGAATATAGATGTTATCATATATTAATGAAAATATATATACTAATTAGCTTAAAATGGTGAATTATCTTCTGAAAATTGTTTCGTTTTGATATGCACTGAAGAGCCATTTCTTTTATAACTACTTATGTAATATGAACTACGTTTTACCTGAAAACTCGATGAATCATTGACTCGACAAAGTGCTGATAAGTAGACATAGGTATCTGGTACCAGATACTCACCAGCTGATCCTGCAATTTCCGCAAATTAAGAACTGGTGATGTGACATCATGATTTCGGCTTCCAAAGTAGAACAAAAAATGTTTGATTGGATTCATGTCAAGTGAAATTGGAGTCTAAGAAGTAGCATGCAATTCCTCAAAATGTTCCTCAAATCAACATTATCTGACGATTCAGCCCTTATGACTTGGTATATCATCTTGCAAGTAAACGCTATCACCCACTGGTAGCATTGTTGCTATGAAGGGGTATACCTGGTCTGAAATGATATTCACACAAACACACAGATATCAGGAATTGTTCTATATTGAGATGTTGAATTCTAATGCACCTCACGAGAACATTACCCATGCTACCGTCACACCTTGCATTAAGTCAACAGTGTCCCTGGGTTCCAGTTCTTTTGAAAATCGGCGTATTTGTTCTCTCTCATCAATGCGATTGCCCAGAATATGCTACGACAAGATAGTGCCACATCAGACAAAAAAAATCGTCCTTTTTTAATTGCCTGTACACTTGCTCAAGAAATGTTCAGCATACTGCCCACCGTTGTACCCTCCCTTCCCACATGCACGCAAGTAGAAATCGATATACAGATGTTTCGTATTAGCTGGAAGTGTAGCAATAATTAGTGCTGTGAGTTTAGTTAGTGTCTTCATTTCAGCTACGTTTGCAGTCGGACCAATGCACACGATATTTCCTACATAACTCCAAAGCCAGAAGTCCCATGGATAAAGGTTGCTCGAGTGTGGTGGCCAGGTGTTGGAAAATTACGGCTGATTATTTAGTCATTTCTAAAGAAGATATTTAGTAGTTGCTTCACTCTTCTTTTAATATGTGGAGTAGCTCCATCTTGTATAAAAAAAATTCTATCTACATATGAACCTTGTTGAAGTGCTTGTGCGATCTGGTTTGGCAAAAGAAATTCCCAGTGTTCGCAATTGATAATACAGGGAGTACAAACCCCTAAACTTATTTCCTTAAAAAAGAAGAGCAAAAAATAAATGTTGCCTTAAACTCGCATATCACAGTGATACAAAGAGGCAAGTATTAATTTGGGAATACTTTAGCCGTTGTGAATATTCTACAGCGGTAAGTATTTACAGAACCTTCCGGATGGAAATGAACCTCGTCTATCGCCAAAACATTCCACGTCCGTGTAAGTTCCAATTCCATTCGAACATTCAATTATTGCAGCACAATATTTTTTATATTGGTAGGCCATTAGAAGGAAACTCCTAAAAGAGTGTAATTTTGAATAGATAGCAGTTCAGGAAGATTCTTAAAAGCTTACGAATCGTGCTGAGGGTTGTTGAAATTATTTTGGGAAAGTCCCCGAGTACTGGTGTCTCTTCTCTTCCTACCACGCTTCTGTTGCCTCAACACTGATATCGAATCAATTACTTTCCTTCCTTAGCAATATTTTACGTCAAATGAACCAGTCTCTTTAAAATTATAAGTAATCTTTGCAGACAGACGAGACATTTTAAAGCTTATAATGCCGGGAGATTCTTCAGAGCATAGTCACTATTTTTGTGAAACAGTTTCACAAACGGAGTTCGATCTTCTATAACTGAGTACTATCTAGTTTCTAAGAAATACGTTCATATCCCATGCTTTAACAACAAGTGTAATATGTGGCCCGTGTAAATTTGTCTTTTAATTTGTTTATTGTATAATCTACAGCATCATCTATTGATAAAGTTTTAGACTATTTTTTCTGTCTCCAGACAAAATTTCATTTTTGATCAGTGCTCCTTTTTACAACTTTTTGAAAGCCTGATTTGAATTATATTTGCTCTGTATTTATGAAAGCATTCTTGAAATTACGTTGTGTATATGCTAAAACAATTCGTATAAGTAAACCTGTTGCAACCGAAAGGTGTACATTGTACTTTTCCTAATCGGAAGTTTTTAAAAACGTCATGTTCCCATTAGAAGTTAAAAAGTTATACACTGCTGGCCACCGTAAATGCAACACCAAGAAAGACAATAGATATCACAACAAAATTTATTTTGTAGATAACATGTTGACCAAGTATCAAATGATTTAATTTATAGACTTCTGTGAAGTGTGGTTCCTGCCCGAATCAGTAGCCAGAGTAGCCATCATTGTTGAAGATCAACGCGGTCACACGCCTCGGCATTGATTCAAAGAGACTGAATGTGTTCTTGGGGTACAGCTGACCAAGCAGCTTCCACATTTTGCCAAAGTTGATCTGGTGTGGCAGCTGAGAGTGTAATCTCGGTCAATCGTTCAGCAACCATGTACCACATGTTTTCTATCGGCTAAAGATCAGAAGAGCGAGCTGGCCAGGAAAGCAATTCAATCTGATGATTGACGAAGAACCTTTTGACAATGCGTGCCACGTGTGGTCGCGCATTATCCTGTTGAAATATGGCTGTGGCCAAGTTCTGAAGGTAAGAAAGGACAACTGGCTCCAACACCTCGGAGATGTAGCGCTGGCTGTTTAAAGTAACGGCAATGCGTACTAGAGGAGTACGAGAGTGTTATCCAATACCACCCCATACCATAATTCTCGATTCAGGATCAGTGTGGTGGTGCATAACGCAGCTGTTCAGCATCCTCTCTCCACGGTGTCTCCAGACTCGAATCCGACCATCGTGGTGTTGCAGACAGATGCGTGACTTGTCAGTAAAGATTACTTCATTCCATACTGCCGCCTACATCCTTCTTTCATCGCACTATTGGCGGCGGAGACGTCTGTGGTTCTGCGTCAAGGGTAGACCAGGCAATGGACGTCTTGCGGACAGACCACTCTGCTGTAAACTGCTTCGAATAGTACACGCAGACATTGAATGATGCGTTACAGTCTCAATGTGCTGTGCTATGGTTCGTGATGTGACTGAGCGACCCGTCACTGCCATGTGCACAGCCTATCCTCACGTAAAGTAGTGCACTGAGGTGGATGCGATCGACCACGTCGGTCCGTCGTACCCTCTTGCATCCAATGGTCACATATCCGCATTACAGTTGCTTGGTTTCGTCTAACACGACTACCGATTTTCCTGAAAGATGATCCACAATCTCGGTAGGCCACTATCCTTTCTCTGTCAAACTCGGATAATTGATCAAAAGCTGATCGCTGTTTTCTACGAGACATAACTGATCGTTTTTTGAAATACCACAAGAAAAACACAATTGCCGAACTTGAAATTGTCTAAATCTCCCAGCCTTAAATAGCGCTTTGAGGTGGTGCCACAGGCGCGCCTGATATGTGTCTACGCTGAAATTCTAATCATTTGCATATCTCACCTCCACTAATGCATGTTGTGAATTTCATGTGATTTGCATGCTTCCTTTTGGGTGTTGCATTTACGGTGGCCAGCAGTGTAGTTTGTATAGTTTGTACAACATTTCTTTTTTGTTTACTTAAAATTTTACAGACTTTTCCTAGTTGAAAGAAATATATATTTAAAAGAAAAGTGAAAAGAAGAATGTTGATATTTAATGTTGAATGTTGATCCAATATTTTTATGCCTTTTATTATAGTTTTCTTTCATATCAAGGGTCACATAATTTGTTTTCAATTTATATACTTTACTATAAAAAAACAACGATTTTGGTTTTCATAGTATATAAAAGAACCAATTCTGAGAAATCATGAGAGATCGAAGGGCTTTATTAATGAGCTACTTTTTTCAGTTTTACAACATTTGTTTCAAGGCTTTTAGTTATTAGAATACGCTTATAACAAGTTATGTTATTTTAATCAAGTATTAATATGCATGATTACAAAACAGTAAAATAGTTTCCAAATTCTTGTGTGAAAATCTCTAAAAGGTACCGTAATACTTTACACTATCCTCCACTTACACAAACCCGGTGTCACGCAATTTTCGAATCTCGTTCATTTGTCTTTTTTTTTTTTCATCAAACGAAATTCAGGCGGGATCAGTGCCGAAGTCTGATGAAATTGGTAATGTGATTGAAGAAGTTATCGATCTTACCAGGCAAGTAAACTTAGAAGTGGATAGTGTAGACGTTCAAGAACTTCTGGATTCTCACAATCAGAAGCTGACAATTAATGAGCTCATAAAATTACATGAGCCAAGGCAAGATATTGAAGAACTTAGACCCAGTTCAATCAGAAGATCGAATGACAGTTGATAATTTGACAGAATGCCTAGGTTTAATTGAAAAAGGGTTGCAAATTTTAGAAAATACATACTCCCACTATTTTTTAACAAAGTAAGGAATAAAAATTTATTAGCACACTACGAGGAAATTTTGCGAGACAATAGAACTTCTTTGAGACGGCAGACTACTTTGCTAGATTCTATGAAACTTTCTACATCGAAAAAACTTCAGTTTGCGATTTAGTATTTGTGTTAACTAAGATTTTATTATAAATATGTTTTTCAATTCCTAATATTAGCTCACACTCTCTCTCTATATTTATTTATTTATTTATCTTCGTGAAATTTTCAATCGTTAATAAAATACATTTTAAAGCGTTCAATTGAGCTGACATTTTATATACATGATTATTTTGGATGACAATACATTATTTAATTATAATTCATAAAAATTAATTGATTGAATCTAATTATTCAAAGAATTACAAGTACAGACACGTTGGCATCATTTTTGATGACTTAGCGACCATTTTGGCGTGTCAAAACTGGAAAAGGTTTTTTTCCCTCACATTTTAAAGCAGAGGTGCGCAAACTAGGGGTCGCGACCCCTGTGGGGGTCGCCGGGAGTTTTTTTGGGGTCGCCAAATTTTTATGAAATGCATTATGTCTGCATGCTGCATACCATACAGTGTACATATAAAGAGTGAAACGCCGTCACTTATCGTTTAATTGCAATTTCCTGCTGTTCGCTCTTTCTTTGACCGTAATGCGTAATGTATGTAAAGTGTGAAGACGCAAGTTTTTCACTCCAGTAGTTGACGCCCTCTTCGCGGTAATTCGCCAGTTTTTCTGAAAAGCTCCTATTTGTCCGACGTATTGATGTTATACCTACTGTGTCGAACGGTGCGCGCTGAGCATGCGCACCGTACCAGATGGAGTGGTAATCAAGGGCTGTGGGAATCATCTTGTAGACATGCGTACCAAGCCAAGGCAAACCAAACGACCAAAAATTATCGCTGAATGTTTTACTGCGCGTTTCCATGTAAATTTGTAGCATGTAACAGTTGGCCTGCAATTGTTTTAGTTTCTCCTCGAGTTTTATCATGTGATGTTGTGTAATTAGGAATTTTTTATATTTTTATCGGGCTTTGCTGCTTTTTGTTATCAGGTATGTGCTATCATTAGAGAAAGCTCTCTGTTAATTTTATTGAATTTCTCGAAAAAAAAAATGATAAATTTTTTATTATTATTTGTTTTAGTTAAAAAAATTTAACCCCTATATTCATAATGGATAAATGGGTAATACGTACACCAGGTACATCTTCAGCTAACAAACGAACAAATACTGATGAGGAGTTTCAAAATTCTGAACTAAATGCCCCATCTAAAAAAATAGGAAAATACAATGAGGAATTTATTAAGCATGGTTTTACATTTTGTGTTGTTGATCAAGAATGCCCGATATGTGTCATTTGCAACGAAAAATTAGTAAATGAGAGCATTAAACCAGCTAAATTAAAAAGGCAACTGGAAACTAAACATAACGAACTTCAAAATAAGCATGCCGATTTTTTTTCAAAGACGAGCTGAAAATCTGAAAATTCAAAGTGCAAATCTAAAGAAATTTACAACAATACCTCAGAAAGCATAACGATCTTCTTTAGAAGTTTCTTATCTAATAGGAAAAACAATGAAACCCCATA
>BMAV01026872.1:97660-110423 GCA_019973955.1 Trichonephila inaurata madagascariensis
GATTTTCCTGAAAACGATCTTGGTTGGATTCGTGATCCATTTTCCTACGACATATGCAGTTAAACTCTTCAAATTAGTGAGAAAGAGCAATTGATAGATTTGATTAGTGATTATACTCTTCGAAATCAATTTAAGACTCAGCCTTATCAAAAATTTTGGCTATCCGTGGAAAAGCAATATCCCGTTCTATGCAAGAATGCCATCAGATTACTAATACAATTTGCATCAACGAATTTATGTGAAACTGGATTTAGCAAACTAGTTTCAATAAAAACTAAATACCACTCTCGTTTGGACCCTGAAGATGATATGCGAATTGCAATTAGCAACATACATCCGAAGATCGATGAGATAATCAGAAACTTGCAGCCACATATATCTCATTAAAGGCAATTTACTAATTTTTATGTTATACAAAAAATATTTTCTTTAAATTATAAATAATATTAATATGTGTCAGAAATGATGATTTTTTTATTCGATAAAACGAAAGAAATGCGCCTATTTACATCGTATTTGTGAACATTTATCTCTAGAGGTTGCCAAAAATTTTCTCTGTACAAAAGGGGTCGCAGTCGAAAAAAGTTTGCGCACCACTGTTTTAAAGCGCTCATTTAAGCTGAAATTTTCTATACACTATTGTTTGGGATAAAAATACGATGATTTAATTATAATTAATTAAAATTAATTGACTGAAATTAATTATTTAAAGAATTACAGATACATCGACGTTGGTTTCATTTTTAGCAACTTGGGTCAAAACTTTAAAAGATTTTTTTTCTCACGTTTTAAACCATTCAATTGAACAGAAATTTTATATAACACGGTTGTTTTGTGTGTGTGGATGACAACACGATACTTTAATGATAATTAATAAAAATTAATTACCACTTATTGTTGTGATTCTGTCCTATGTATATACATATTTATATTAATTGTAACTTTTTAATAAAAAGTAGCTAAAATAAAATTTTTCTTTGTTGATCTAAGTAGGACTTGACTTAATTTTTTTTATATTACTTGCTTTTTTTTTACCAAATTATAATTTTTTCATCTCTGTGACCCCAACTGAAATAGTTAATATGTATTTATATGTATATATAACATTTTACCCCCACTTACGTGGTTATCACTCAATCCCGCCTATTGCATAAGTTCGGGGTATCACTGTATTTAATAAAAGTAATGGAAATCTGCCGTAGAAACAAATAAAAAAATGTTATGATGATTTCTGGTATTTAAAAAAAAAAGTTTGGTCCAAAAAATTTAAAACTTTAGATTTCATTTCATGTATGTGATTCATCAATAAAGTAAAAACAGTTGATGTACTTTTTTTGAAGCTTTACATCTGTGAGAAAATTCTTCACGTAAATAAAAACTTTGCTTTCGAGCTATACAAATCCTTTAATAGCGAAGAATTCTTTTAATAAAACTTCTCTCTTTCATCTTTATTTAAAGAAAATATTAAAAATAAAAATACATCTCCAAAATATTTATTATAGGCAACTAGGAAATGAAAAATGCTTAAATAAGATGAGAAAAGTTCTTCATTAAGATAAGAAACTTCTTATCTTCATAACCAAGGTAAGATACAAATTTTCTTTTTTTCCTTTTGTTACTTTTTATCCAAACTACTCTTCACTTAAAAAAAAATATATTCTTTAAAGATGCGCTTGAAATATCATTCAACTCTACTTCTTTGAAAAAATGTTTATAAAGAAGGTACCTTTCGAGTGAGACTTTTTTATCTTTTTATCGATAAAAAATCTACTTGGTCATCATAATCGGTATTACTCTGAAGTAGTATAAGTATTTGATGCGACCTGACAAAAAGTATAAATATTTATAGCGATCACAGCAAAGAACGCTATTATTAAAATAAAAACTCATATCATTCAGCTTTGATAATTAAAAGACTGAAACTGCGATGCCTCAGGGAGTCATATCGATCAATTTCCTTTGATATTATTATCAAATGTATTTAAAAAGGTTTTATAAGAAATAAATTTTAAGAATCATGGCTTAATGGAACTGTCACATAAAAATATTTTAATGCAAATCTTTTAACGAGAAATATTTTAATTAAAAAAAACATTTATAATTTTTTGTTCTAAAATATCTTTTAGTGTAGAATTTAAAAGAAGTAGAATGTGCATAATCCCAAAGAATATATTTTTATTCCGTGAATTAAATTAAATAATTTGTGAGCTTTGGTATTTTCTCTTACTGCTACACTAGACTAATGCCCAAAAGTTACACATAATAAAAACTTATGTAAATGTGTGAGGCACCCGCCCTTGAGTGCCCCTGTTCTCCATTATCTACGGGACCTGTTTCTGTGGGAAAGGACGAGGAATCACACAAATTGTTAATCTTAATATCTGTTTATTAAGATCTTAGTTTAGTCACAATACACAACAGTAATAATAATCAAAGTAAGCAAATCTGGAATGAGAAGACACAACTAGTATTACCAAATATTCGCGTAATTGATCACTATATCTAACTTATCTCACTAATACATGCACTTTCCCTAAAGCTTAATCAAAGTCGCTTACCGCTATATCCTAGGTAAACAGCTACTTTTTTTTATCCTAAATGACGGGGCTTTTATCCGGCTTTAACCTTGTGGTTTCGTATCCACCTTTAGCTTGGATATACAGGTACGGGTAGGTTAATTCTTGGACTTGTGGTCTTCTTGTAAACGCTATCTTAATCACTTCCACACTTAGATAGACCTCACATAGCCCCCCATGAATGTTAAACTTCTATTATATATATGATTCCTAATTTGCATACACAAGTTCTTTTCGAGTTGGTTGGAAAGAATTGCCATTTCGGCCCAAAAGAAACTCCAAGAGGACATTAATAGAAATTGTGATGAAAGCCCCGTCACAAATGTTTAAAAAAAATCTAAGTCAGAATGGTGGCTAACATTATAGGTAAATGCAATAGGGTTATACCAAAAGAAAACAATGCAAAAGAAGAATATTGATCACTTTATTATCCAAAGAAATAGTTTGAAAAAAGCGACACAAATTTAATAGTGTATACTTAAGTGAAATAAAATAATAAGGCTATTTAGCAGTTGAATAAGGTGTATAGTCACCTATGATAGTCATGCGTGATACACATGGATTGCCCATATGTGCTTTGAGAATACGGATGAATTGTGGCCTCAAATTGTTCCAAGCATTCTGCTTCAGTTCTGGAGCGGAATTTGGAGGGTGCGGGGAAGGATTTCATTTTGTTTTCCAAGCATACCCCTCACATGCTCAAAAAGATTAAGAACAGGGAAGGGAGTGAGTCCTTCATAGCGCTGGATATGTTCATTTTCAAGAAGTCGTCGTGCAGGATTGCAAGGCGACAAGGCGCGTTATCATCCATGGATATGAATCAGGACCGACAATACATCGAAACAGGCGAATATAAGGTCTCTATTCAGTACCTTTTAGCACTAACAGTCCCCATGTCAAAGAAGGGAAGTTCTGTGAGAACATCCGCTTTATATATGCCTGAGCACACCATTCCTTTGAAGAAAAATGATGTATTTCCGTTATGTTTGTTGGTAAAAACGAGTTCCACGTTCTCTTTATATCGTTATCCGATGAGAATCAGAGAGTACACCGAGACTCATGATATTGGTCACTAATGAAAACTTCAGTGCCGATATTTCACACTCCAGTTTAGATGAGCAGTTTATGCGCAGGCGTGAGAGCCATACAAGCGGGTGATCATCTGGCATACAAAATCAGCATGATTGTGACTTCTATAAGTAAGTTGCCTAGAAATTTGTACTCCTGTAGCAACTGCGAGCGCTGAACCGAGTTCTCTGGCAAATTTGTCACTCTAACAGTGCGCAGTTATTGACAAATATTAATCTTGTTACTCTTGAGGCCTTATCACACTAAAACGTATTTGGAGCATTTTTCTTTCAAGGAACCTTTTTGTACAATTTCTACCAAGTTGTCATAGCAACTGTTTCGAAGAACTTTTTCCTAGTGAGATGAAGGAATTGTTCGAAATTCCAGACATTGCCTTCGACTCTTTACATCAAAAATAAGAGAGCGGTAAAGATGGCAGTCTCATCTTCGTCAAACGCATCAGAAATGGCGCATAATATTATAAACAGAATGGCTCTCCATTTCTACTTACGACCGTCAGTGAAAGCATGAGTGGAATAAAAAAATAATAATAGATGTTCGTTTTCCGAAGCAGAAAAATCGGCGAGTGATTTTTCAATGTGAACATAAGGCGTGGCTGACGTCTGAGCTTATTGTTTTGCTTAAGGCAACCCTTCAGCCTCAAAGCTGCTCGAAAACGGTTGTTCGAAAGATACTCGTGTTGTTTGAAGCATGAGTGTGATAAAGCCTGTAGTCATTCTGTTACTTGTCTTCGGATTAAGAAGTTAAAAATAAGTTTAATGATTACGAGTGAATCCAAGGGCTTGTCGTATATAAAACTATGTACAAAAATTAACACTTATCCTGATATTTTGTACCGTTAACCCTCCAAGTGGTCTGCACGTAAAATTCCGCCATTCCAAAGATATTTTTTCTGCCTTCAAGCAAGATTTCCAATAGCGGCCGAGCCGCATTCTTAAAAATACGGCTCAACCGCTTTTGAGAACCCCACCTGAAAGCAAAAAAATATGTGCGGTGCATTTTTTGAAGCATCTCCAGAATAGCAAGACTTTAAGTGCAGACCGCTTAGAGGGTTAACTGCCAATTAAAAATTACGCAATTCACTCTCCAATGTATTATTAAATTCTATACATTGTTATTGTATGGAAAATGGGGCAGGGGAAGGGTTGAAAATTACGATTGAATATTGGGTCGCAAATATTGAAAGTTTAAGAAGCACTCTCTTACACTTCTTTCAGACAATCGCAGGGCAGCTGCATGTTTCAGTGTTGAGCGCTTTGGAGATTGCTCAATGGACGCTCTCACACGCACTATCTGGAACAATATCATGACGGCCAAGTTGTAGCCGAATGCAAAATGCTTGCTAAGTAGTAATCTTTGAACCACCATTATGAATATACTTCTCCACAACAAATGTACGTTGCTCACCGTGCTTCGCCATTGCGACTACTGCAAATCGCACTTATACCGCTAACGTTCTAGACATCCTCTACCGTAGCATTCCCACCTCAACTCACACAGCATCCTCTAGAAATAAGGAATGTCGATTTGCTGGTTTGTGCATTAGTTTCGATCATATGATGTTTTAAAATCGGGTCCATTATTTGTACTCACCTTGTATTTCCTGTTGAAGAGTTTCTATTTTTTTAATTCCTCAAAACATGGAATACATAATTATTAAGATCCGGCCAGTAAAAGATCAGCTGTTTCTGCAGTACGAAAACGAAGTTATATTTTCTTATGAGGTTTGTTAATTACTGAATTTCTCGACAAGGGAAAGTCACAATATGTCAACTTTGTTACACTCATTTTTAATTTTACAAATCTTACACCAACAGGATGCAAATCTGACAACCAGTTGTAAGGTAACGTTCGAACAGTGTGTGTGGAATAAGTATTATAGAGAGTATTATAGAGTACATTTCATTTGCATGGATTTGTATTTATGCATGCATTTAATAAAAATCAATAAAGCAAAAACATTCAAGAGACCTTTATAAAATTTATTACAAAATTAAGCAATTCCAAAATCTTTACAGATTTCCGTTTTCGTCTTGTATTTTTGACCAACAGCCTTAAACATCTCCATCTTCATTTTAAGCGAAATAGTAGTTTGCTTACCCCCTGCGCTCTTTGCTACTGTGCTGATAAAAAAAAAATTCTTCGGAAAAAACAAGTGAAACAAACTTTCTGGCTTTTACTCCCACTGTGATGTACTCGTCACTAAATTCTAAAGCCAATTGATAAGAGATAAAATGTTTTGTGAGGCCTTTGTAGGGGTAGAAGGTGATAGCAGCTCAGATAAACAAAATTGGTTCGTATTGCGACATAGCCATCCTGTGATGACCATGTCGTGCCGGTTCCGCGTAAGCTAGAGGTGTGGGATTATCAAATTGATGAGACATAGTAGTTCTTAATACAACTTTTATTAAGAATAACTTATATTACTTAAATTCTAATTTGACAATTTTAATTAAAGTGAGAGTCAACACCCAATTAAACCGTGTATTTAAGTCAGATCACGCAACTAGATCCTTTATCTCAATTATCATTAATAATCCTATTCATCTAATTACTTATATCAAATATTGCCTTTTTCAGATCTCCTTCCTTTACCTAGAGAGAGATAGCTATAATTCACTTTGAATAAGAAGATTCCGACTTCTTTATATTAGGCTTCTATTCCTTCTAAAACTATCGGACTGCTAACTCTTGATCTGCAAGATTTCACACTAAGCTTTGTCACGCTATCGATCAGAATAATTCCACACTACTATCTCTAAGCTTGCCGCGCTATATATTATCATCAAAGCTTCTATCCTTTTATAGTATATCTCATTTGCATAATATCTTTGTTTATCTTCTTGGTATTGGGTTGGAAAAGTTTTGCCATTAATCGTGGCCGTCAAAGAACATAGGAGTTATGTTAGCAGAAAGACGCGAGAGACGTCACAGTATCACAGACTATTCCGAGGGTATTTCACAGCCAAGTTAGTCTCCTTATCTCAACCCGAAAGTTTCAGGTGTAAGAGGGTTTGGAGAAGAAGCAGACGTGACTTTTAAAATAGTTACTTTTATTTTAGATTTAACACTTTCTGAGCGGCTCAGACCTCTCTGTCTGGCACCTAGATGTATAGGGCGAAGGGAAGAAACACTCAACATGATCCAATTAATCTATTTATTTATCACACAAACAATAGACACAATTTCAACTAGGAATAGAAAGAGAACCTCTCAATATTAACCATGAAAGTGGAACAACGACGGTAAAACGTGAACGATTAGGAGACTATCAAACTTGGTCCTTACTTTTATAAATGATCTAATCTATCATCCGATTTAATATAATATCAAATCAATCCTCTTGAACAATCGTCACTTTAAAGTTTCCTCCTAATAAGAATCAAATCATTATAATTCTAATATTATACCTTTAATAGCAATCTCACCTGACTCGAGTATATCTTCTCTTTTACTCTCTCTCAATCTAGAAAATCACAACTATATGTAGTAGGTTAATTTAAATATCACGATTCTCTCTTGAAGGGGTGGTTGTGAATAACGCGATTTGAAAGCCCAAAGATTTCCCACGAGGATTAATTGGAAATAGGCGTATAGACCCGTCACAACTTTATGAACGATTTAAAGCTTATTCCTTAACTTTGGGATCAATCTTAAAATCCAAATTCTCAATCTAACTTATGAGATTATTTAAAAAGACATCCTTAATCGTAGTTTCTTATACAACTCCTTTTTGAACAACGACAGCTTGGTACAAATCCACTTTTAATTCCTTTCACAACTCCGGGTGGATGCAAAGACGGATATTAACTTCAAACTGCATGACTTCCTTTATCACAAATCCCTTTCTACTATTCCGAGATTTCACGATTAACCTCATACACCCTAATGTCAGATTTTAAATAGCATTTACATTAGCATAAACTCAAGCCATTCCTACGGGAAGCGGTTTTAAACTAAAATCATAGTTAAAGAATTGGTTCCGTGGAAGTAGTGGAAGTTCCGCGGATAGAACCCGTCACTTCCTTTTTACGAAACACATGAAACCCATCTTTCTTTCCTTTCACACCCCTCTTAAATCTCACCTGCGCAGCTGGTGTTTTTCTTATTTTGTTCATTCCCAGAAGGGAAATCTTTTCGTGTTAAGTGATTTTAATTTCGTGTTAAAAGAAAAAAAGTGAATGAAAATACATAGCATCGTCGGAACCATTGTATTATTTCGTGTTAACTGATATTTCGTCTTAATCCTTTCGCTGCGCATCACACGATTTCCACGGGCAACGCAGAAGAAGCAAAATTTGCGCAACCCAAGATTTCCACGGGTATGCGTTTTTCCAGCTACCGTAAAATCTGGCGTATAACGCTCACTTTGAACGCAAAAAATACAATAGAAATTGACGCGTGCGCGTTGTACGCTGGGTATAAAAACGAAAGTTTGAAAAATAAAAAAAAGATAAGTCTAGGGAAAAAATTAGTTTCTACATGTATCGAAATAATATTTATTTAAAAGAGAAATGGCATTCCTTATAAACTTAAAGGGTTGTAATTCTAGAAAAGCACTATTTTTTTTCAAAAGCCTGGAATGATACCTCGAATAAATAACTTAAAAACATTAGAAAATTGCACACATATTTTTCAGATTTTTTGTAAAAAAGGGGGTGCGGCATGCAGCGGCGCGTTGTAAGGTGAACATATCTGAAAATTAAAAAATGCAGCTTGAAAGTATAGGTGCGTGTTATATGCCAGATTTTACGGTATTTAACTATACAATTCATGCTACTCTTGGTTATGTATTTATTTATGTTTTTAGGATCATATTATGATGATCTAATCTATATTTTTAAAATAAAATCTCTTTAGCAAATTTTTTTATATATTTTAACTCTAAAATGTAGATTTATTATGTATACTTGAAATACGTTATAAAACCTTACACAATTTTGTAACCTACTTTGAAGAAATAACTACGCAGTGAGAGGGTAAAGCTTTTTTGCATTAAATGTATTTCACTATATAATTATCGCTACCAAGCGATTTATAAGGAAAAAAAATATTAAAATCTTTCAAAAACATTTTAAAAGCTACGTCATTCTGAAAAATTATCTGAAGGCTAAATGATTTTCCAAAAATAATAGTCTTTTAAGTGGTTAATGAGTCGAATTCTTCGATGTAATAAATCCTTCTCTCAAACATTTGCTATTAAGGAAAAAATACCACGTCGTGAAAATTGTTCGGATTCAAATAACTTGTCATTTTATCGCTCTTACAAAAATAACTTTGTTAACTTGTTAAAAAAAAAGTACACATCGATCAGTAACAATCTTGTTAACAAAGTTATCAATGAGTGATTTCGTTCTGGGAAACCAAAGCACACATTGGGCTTTCCTTTGAATCGACACTTTCTGGCAAAAACAGAATATCTTTCTTACAAATGCTTCCCCGAATCCCTCTTGAAAGAGCATTTACGCCATACACTGCGCACACACTAACTTTCTCACACACACGCACACATGCCCTAACTCTTTCTCTCTCTCTCTCTTCACACGCACAGAGAGAGAGAGAAAATCCTACTATCCAATGATACAAAAAATTAACAATAAAATTAACCTATCCAATGATACAAAAGTTACATCATTACATCAAATGGCTATTTTGTAAAGAATTTTTATTATACAGGGAAAGACTTTTAGTTCACCCGTAAAATATAACAGAAAAGCGATTCAGGAACTCACTCATTCATTGATCAGAAGTTCTTCGTAACTATTGGACATGATAACTTTAAATTTGTTAGGCATATTTCTTTTGTTGTGAAGAGATTCGCGAAAAACAAGTTTTATGGAAATAAATTCGCAAAGGCGAGAGGGTTATGAGGAGGTAAAAGATAAATATACTTCCATTTTAGAAATAAATGTCCTTTTTAAATCAAGAAGTAAGGGTGATAAGAATATTCTTGAATACAATCGCAAGCTCAATGCTAGGACTTAGATATGAATACCTTAAAAGCAGTATATGGCCATACAATATTATGATATACACAACGAAGCGATTAGTTAAAGACTAGTTAAAATGTAAAATTTGGAAATAAACTTAGGAATGTAAAAAAAATTACCAAAATAAAGTTTTGTAAAAAAATACAAAAAAATAAATAAAAACTAAAATAAATAAAAATTAAAATCTATGCTTTTTGTAATACTGGATTTTATACTCAAATGTATTGAAACCTAATTCGTAACATCTTACACCAAAATCACGTGTTTATTCAAATAAGCTTTAAAAAAATGCTAGATTGAGCGAAATAAAACAAAACATAGTTATAGACCTTCTTTTAGTTTTTAAATGATCTGCAGTCTATAGCTTAGAAATAATCCCTACACCAAACTTGGTGTAGGTATTTAATGAAAGCAAAACTACTTCTTCAGAACTCTGCTGATGATCGTATCAGGATTCTATTGAGCTTCGAACAGAATTGTATCCAGCAAAATCCAGATTAAAAAAATTATTTTTATTTTCTATTTAGCTTTCTATTCTTTAATCAATTTTTTTCCGATAGCATTTTTCCATCGATGTTACGCTTCCATTTCGTCAAAGAAAAAATTCTCACGGATTTATTCTTTTCCTTTTTGTGCTTAATACCCTCCAAAAACATGATGTAATGAAAATAAAATAATTAATAAGCATTAACTTTCTTTTTGAACCTAAAAAACTCTCATGCAATAAAGCTCTAACCGAGAGAGAATACAATGAAAAAATATATTTTTGTTAAAAAACAGCATTTTTCGCATTTAGTTGTGTGTGTGTCAATATGTATGCATATATATATATATTTATAATTGATAAATATACTTCATTATTATATAGGATTTTGAGCATATAACATAGGTAATGAAAGTATTTTAGGTGTATAGGTTATAGGTAATGATAGTATAGATATTTATAATTATTTATAACATAAGAATTATTGCAGTTAAATAAACTGCTTATTGTATATTTTGTGTTTCTTTCTCATTCCTTCAAAAACTGTGCTTAGCAACAGATTATTGGAAACTTCTTTTAATGTAACTCGCAAGAGAGACTTACAACTGGGAATGAGTTGATGAGTTAATTGATGAGTGGGTCAAATAAAAGTGGCACAGAGAACAGAGTTCTAGGTTACAAAAAAGCACGGTAAATGAAAAGAGAGAATTCGCTAACCTATAACAAAAGATGTTGAAAATGTTCACTATTCATCTCTTGGCACCTATGGGCCCTGGTCAGAAAGTTGTGGAAGGCAGATTAAATACAGATTGTTGTAACCGCTGCTATCTCATCATAAATGTTCTGCTGCAGCTCTTGAAGGCAATTGGGATGTTGCAACACACTTTGGACTTGAGGATTCCCTTCAAAAAGTAATCGCCCACTGGCGGATCAGGTGACCTGGGTGGCCAGCTAGGGCCGAGATCAAACTGACTTCTGCAAATTACTCTATCAGGAATGAAGGTTGTGTAAATGTGATCGATCTTTTGGAGGGACGTATGAGCAGTTGCACTATCCTGTTGGAAGTAACTATAGGTCTTTTCCTCCTTGGTGTTGTTGTTGTTGTTCCTCATCCCCGAGATCAGCAGAGCTAGATCAGGTCCATGAGTCCATTCACCCTGAAAAAGTCCAAAACCAATAGGTGATCTTGAACCAAGTCCTGCCTGGTAAGCCACAAACAAGATAAAATGTGGCCAGGTGAGGCCTGAGCAGAAGAACACTTAGTGCAAATTTCGAAGTGTTTAATGCCATTTACAAAAGTCAATGACATCAGATGACCACTAAGGAAACGAGTAAGCACAATTTGATCTCGTCTACTGCTGCCCCGAACCAAGGAGCTGCCTGGGTACTTGTTCTGATATCATGGATGAACTGGTGGGATCATGCAAATGACCTTATTCTTTTCTTTATATTTTGAAAATAGTTCCAAATAAGTAAGAGGAGCTGCAGGCGTTGTAGTTTTACCAGTACCAACCCTGGCTAAGCTGTCCGCAATTTCGTTCCCAGCAATGTTGACGCGGGACGGGATCCGTTGGAAGTGGATCTGATGAGAAAGGAAAAGTCAATTTAGTATCTTGAGGATGTCTGTACCTGTGCTATCCCCCACGTTATGCCAATTGGCCACAAGTGCTGGATGGCACTTCTACTATAAAAAAAATCCAAGTATCGTGTAGCTGTGGAAGTGACTCAAGGGAGTTCAGCCCCTCAAGAACAAGTCAAGACAAGTCCTCCTTTGTTAATGTTGTTACTGATCAACTTAAATGACACAACCGCACTAAGATATAAATCGGTTTCGATCAATTGGTGTACATGTCACATTCAAGTTACATTGTTTCCACTCCTCCGGGCCCTTTCTATTTCATCCTCCCTTTATGTGCATAAAAGCCGATGTAAGTAAATAAGGGCAGAAATCGTGATTTCGTATTAGCTGTTGTTGTTTTTCGTTGCCTCAGTGGTGAAATATGATGGCAATATGATGGCTCAAAGGTATGCAAACAAGTTCCTGAGACCCCTTCTCATACCTTACGCTTTAGCCTTTGGTTATTCCTTCCTTTCAATGCAGGATAATTTCAAACCTCATGCATCTCGGCTTGTGGAGAACCTAATTGAAACTGAAACAATTCAGCGTATGGAGTTGTCAGCATGCTTTTCTGATCTTAACCCAATCAGCATGCTTAGGGCACACTCAGACGACGTGCTGTTGCAGGTCCAAGGTCACTTGATTATGTGCAAGACTTGGCAATTGCATTTAGTCAAGAGTGGAACAGTATTCCCCAAAGTATCAACGACGACCTCATCGCATCCAGGCGAAACAGGTGTTCATATACAGTTTTTTGCTTCTTTTTTCTATATTGCGTTTTGTTACACATGGATTCTCTAGTTTATGTCCCTGCATGGCTATCGATCAGCAGTTTCTTTTCTTTTCTTTGAATTCCCACACACACACACACTATTATCTCACTCTCTCTATATATTTAATTGTTTATCTTCGTGGAGTTTTCGATCGTTAATAAAATACATTTTAAAGCGCTCAATTGAGTTGAAATTTTATATACATGATTATTTTGAATGACAATACAATAATT
>BMAV01026872.1:110523-133715 GCA_019973955.1 Trichonephila inaurata madagascariensis
AAATTAATTAATTAAAACTAATTATTCAAAGAATTACAAATACAGCCACGTTGGCATCATTTTTGGCGACTTGTGTCAAAACTTGAAATGGTTCTTTTCTCACGTTTTAAAGCATTCAGTTGAACTGAAATTTTATATATACGATTGTTTTGGATGACAATACGATAATTTAAAGATAATTAATAAAAATGAATTACCAATTAATGTTGTGATTCTGTCCTATGTATATACATATTTATATTAATTGTAACTATTTAACAAAAAGTAGCCAAAATAAAATTTTTCTTTATTGATCTAAGTAGGAATTGACTTAAATTTTTTTTTATTACTTGTATTTTGCTTGCTTCCCTTATATATATATATTTTTTTTTTGAACAGTGTATATACATATAATTTTAAACACTAAAATAATTTTCATTATCGAGTGATGAATAAAAGGGGAAAATAAGAGCAATTTTGCTGTAAATCATTATCACTCGCAATTCAATAAATTTTTTATAATTACTTCGGTGTTTCTCTTTAATTTTTCTCTCATTCACTACTGATGGCACTCTTTCATATGATATCAAAATTCAATAAAAATTTATTTAATAATGGAAATTGAGTTCGGAAAGTAAATATCAAAACACTGCCTTGCTTTCATGAATATTTAATAGTAAAAATAATTTGGAGCTCTGGCACATCAAGAAGAGATAAAAAAATCGATTCCAAATTTCCATCTATATAAAAATTTAGAAGTGATAAAATAATTGTGAAAAAATCGAGTTTGTGTTTCGCCGATGGATCATTAAGCATCGCAATGTGCTAATATGTTTTTTTATTTGTAATTTGCTTAGTATCTCAAAAATATTAATAAATGTATTATTAATACGATGCTTTATTATACTTTTAGTAGATTATTTTGAAAAAAAAATGGTATAAATTAATTATTTATGCTGGTGTGTGCTGTTATAAATCTTTCATGCCTTTTACAGTACATTAGCAATCACTTTTAATCCAAAACTTTCAAATTCATTATTGATTTTATTTAGCTAATTTTAATATCCGTCTTGACTGCAGTTTCACATGAGATGTTTGAAAAAAGGTATAATTGAAAAAAGAGAAAAATCATTTAAAGAACAAATAGTTAATACAATGCGATCAGAAGACGAGGTCAGGCACTCTGCAGGTACTCTACTTGACGACTTTGAACTACAATATATTGTTAAGAATTTTGTGCAATGAATGTTTAAAATAGTTTAAATAATTTATATCTGGATGTGTAATACATTTATATTACTTTCTGTTGTATTTATTTTACGTTAAAATTGTAATATTCACAAACAACACCGTTTCTTACATTATAATGGCGATACAATGGAAGTTTGGTCAATGTTGGCGATAGAGCCAAGTTGGCATCACTTTTGGTAACTACCTTTAGCGAGTTGGTTATCATATAGATGCTTCTGGAAATTACTGGAGAAATTCCCTAATATCCCGATTTATTTATCTAAATAGGTCTATCGAGAAAGATCCACGAAGACTAAAAACATGAGCCGCTCGCAGAAGTTCAGTCAGTATTGTCTGGTCTTTGAAGAATCGACGAGGGTTAAGTTATTACTTTGGTTGTTGAATAAGATGAGCGAGTGCTTGTGAATAATCTTTAAGGTACTTGTACTTTAGAATCTAGTAGTTGTGTCTGACAGACGAAGAAAGTATGAAAACCTGCTGGGATATATAAAGCGAATTTTAGTGCTGTACCCTGTAGTTCAAGAATTGCTTTTCTACAATAAATTTTCATCGTTCCGGAAGAGCTGTCTTGTTCTTTGAGACTGATAGGGTAAAATTTTCAAACCCCGATCTACGTTACAATATTTAACACAACACTTTGAATTGTTCTAAGCAAGATTTTATGAAGAACAATTTTAGCCACTTGGAGGTGGGGGGGGGGAGTATGACGGGGCTTTACAGTGTCTTTCAAATAATCCTCTTGGGGAATTTTTTGGGTCATCAATTGAGTTATTTCACACCTCTCAAGAAGAAACCCTGATATGCTGATCAGTTAGTAGGTATATAGTGGAGGTTTAGTAATCGAAAGAAAAAAGAAGGAAAGGAAACTGAGTTACTGAACGCCGTGAGGTTATGGTAAAAAACTGAATTTAGACGCGTAATTTTATAGAACGGGCTTTAGCTATTCATAGAAATTAACCCGGGGTCACTCCCGCCTGTTTTTGCTACCGTGGTTACTCGCGGGGTGTAGAGAACACCCTAAACTTTTAACACTTGCATTTAAATATAAAAAAATTTTTAACAATTATGATACATATTTATAAAGTACAAAATGTGTTTTGTATTATACAAATAAAATTATTACATTTATTGCATACAAATGAGACTAACATTAATTTAAACTAAACCTACAAAATGTTCATCTTAAAATGCATAAGTTTATATTTTTTCATAAACCAGAAGTAAAACGTATATACCAGTAATAAACATACTTTATAATTAATAATAAGGATAGTAGAAAGTAGAAAAATAATATTTAAATCATTTTCTCCAAACATATTCAGAGCTGTCTGTATCCATATGCTCAACTACTCGCAGGGAGTTCTCAGCATCCCAGCTAAGCTTTTGAAGGTCATTATATTCCAATCATTCGAGAAAGAGGGACTGCATCAGGCCTGAAGGTTCAATGACCTAAAATGTGCAGCTACTGAAAAAATCGTGTTTCTGCGCATTCGTTTTGGAATCTTAGGCGGTTTTCTTGTTGCTGGGGTGTACAGAACACCCCGCGGTGTGATTGCGGGTTAAGGAAGTTAGGATACATAGGATAACTTTACTTAAAGTTAGGTGGTTAGGATTTCAGGCACTTCTTCATATAGGATTTAGAGCTGCGATATATCACTCTTGATTTCCTCCCTAGAATAAGATTGTCTTCGATTATTATGTTTGATAATAATAAATTGGTTTTAATATGGTGATCAATTCTTACCTCTTACAAATCTAGGTCGAGTAGATGGAGAGATGGCTTCCCCTAGTGGGAGGATATCACAGGGGTATGCTACTGAAAATACTTCACAATCGAATAAAATATCATCCTTTTTCATAAGCATAATATACTTTTAAAATTAAAATTATTTGTTGGCTAATTTTATGTTACTTTTTTTTTATCGATATCTCTCTCTAAAGCCAACCTTTTTGGGAAGAGTGCCACTATGGGATAAAAAATAAATTATGCGTGCCACTTCCAACTTTTCCAAGAACAAAATGTGGAAAAGTGAAAAGAATGTTACTTATAAGCTTATTATGAGACTTTTACGCAAACAGAACATTTTTCAATGAGTATATGTAGTCGAAATTTAAAAATAAGAAATAAGACGAAAGTACAAACTTATAGGTTTTGTTATTAGTAAACTTTTTTACAAGCTCTCTCTCTCTCTCTCTCTCACACACACACACGCACACAATTAGTTAAGGTATAAAACAAAAATGAGTAACTTGAATAATTTAATACAAAAAGATTACTAAGTGTTAGTATTTACTTAATGTGGCTTTTGAATTACTACTATTTTTACAAAGTCATCTATATTAGGATTAGCTCTTTACATATGCCTACAAAATTAGGTTATTATAGGTACACATTATTTAGTTTTGTGCGTGATATTTATTTTATTATGTTCATAGCATGAAGCATTTATTCACAAACATATTTTGATCCAAAATTTGAGGTCTGAGACAGCCCTCAATAAAATTCTACTCAATGAAATACACTTCAATAAAATTATAAAAACATCTTTTTTTTCATTATTTTTTAAAAATTTTTTTAACTTTTCAGTAAGTCTTCGCAAGCTACTGCTACATTGTGACACGCGTGCCGTGGGATGGCTACCCTGCTCTAAAGTAACGCGAGAGCTATAGGTTCATTATTGACCGAAGCAGGTAAGAATTGTAACATGAACATGAATAAGAAAGTGTTTGGATGACCTGTTTATTGGTAGCTTATCCATGGTCCTTTTGAGGTAGTCATGCAAACATATTATTAATGTGTAAGTGCTGAAAATTTGTATTAAAGCCAAATTTTAACACCACTAGTTTTGTACGTGGGTTGGGGCAAAAGTCATGGCAACTATTTTTTATCTTGAAGATATCAGTCCGGTTGGAAAATGTGACATATACAAATGAAAGGACAAGGTGTTAACTACATTGTGGATAATGAATAGCACTGAAATATCGTAACACACTAATTTATTACGGTAGTGTATATATATATATAGGGCAATATGGCCTTCATGGTGCAAAAGAATGACAACATAGTACACTTAAAGTTGACATGACAAACCTGGGTCTAAAGACCTTCAATGTAGTCCCCTGCTACTGTCACTACACACTGTCAACGATGTGGGAGGCGCTGAATACCATCAGCCTCAGCATTTGCTGTACCATAATTAAATCGTCCCGAACGTTGTTTATAATAGATTGCTGAAATTTTCCTTCGTCAACTTGCTGAAATTTTCCTACCCACCACGCTACTGTACGGTATCATAAGGCATTCAAAGGCTTCCACTAATTCACTGTGGCATTCCATCGCATTTCTCCCTCGGAGAACGGGTATTTGGATGTAACCGAGCTGGTCAACACAGGTTACTTCCATCTCGCACGACACTCACCAACCGACTGATTTCACAGCCCTCGCTGAGCTACTACCAGCTATCACAGAGCCATATGTTGTTCTGCATTTACACTATGCCTGCAGAACTTCCACTCGACACATATACGTTTGTGATCCGTTCACATATCTACAGGAAAAAAAATAGTTGACATGACTTAGGCCCCAACCCTCGTATATGACATTAGCCATTATTCACCCGTTTCGCTAGATATTTCATAAAGTTGTATGAATATATACTGTTTATGGTAAATAATATAAATTATTGATATTTAAGTCCTAAAGTAAGCATTGGATTGGACTGAAAAAACATATTTTTAATTCTTACCTCTTGATTTAAAAAGGACCAAACTCTCCAGCAAACCCATATATAGAAAATCTCTTCTAAAAAAATAAATATACTTGCCAAATTTGATCTAAATATAATTGTTCAAAAACGGAATTTTTTTCATTATTATCAATAAACCCCTTTGGATGTCGATTTCCGTAAGACACGTTCTTAGCAGATTTCAGTTCAACATCAACAGCAATAAAAAAAATACGTACCAAATTTTCTTACTGTAGCTCTGGTAGTTCGAAAACGGGGGAAGTTTTTTTTAATCAATGCTCTCCAATAATTCGCCTTTCCCCCATAGGAGTCAATTTCCGAGGAATCTGTTCGTAGCGAATCTCTTTCTACTGAAGAAACACACCCATAAAAATTCTAGTCTGTGCGTGTATTAGTTCCGGAGATATGATGAGTGAGTGAGTGAATCGCTTTTCTTATTTATACATGTTACGGTCAAAAAGTTCCCGGAGTAGATCAATTAGAAATTATTAAAAAATAGAACTATAATTTAATCTTATTGGCTTTCAAAGTACTACCCCCTGCATCCGCACACTTGTTCCAGGTTTAGTATATCTGTTCAAAACACTCCTGGAACCTATTTTTTGAGATGTCCTTCAGTTGTTTCGTCGTATTTTGGTTCACCTTATCCGAATCCACAAAACAATGTCCCTTTAATTTCCTTTTCTTCCATAGAAATATGTAAAAAACCTCTGGTGCTGGAATCGTTCCCGTATGCTTTTTTCAGAATCTCGAGCGTCTCAAGTGATTTCTCGAACAAAACATAGAATTTGATCTTTGCGCGCTGCTCCAAAGACTATAATGTAAAATCTGACGTATGAAAAGTTTGCTTTATCAGAAATGATCTACAGCTAATTCCAAAGTACAGGAAATGAATTCCAAATGGGGCTGTGTGTTTTCTTTATGAGTGCTGCCATACCCCGAAACAGATATTTCCCCTCCTATGAACACCTGCGTGAATGTAAGGAATAATTTCGGAAACTTTTTGACTCTAGTAGTATATATAGGAAAAAATTTTAAACTACATTCATTAAAATTAAAAATATTATACTAGATTTCAAGTCATGCAGAGCTTTTTTTAACAACTGGGGTCTCAGGGGTGTTAACTGTCTCGAGGGGTGAAAATATAAACAATTTTCAAACATGTATCATTCTTTTAAATTTAAATTGAATAATTCGAATCTTTTACACATTATTTACAAAGGATTATGGCTTCAAAAAAGTACAAAATGTTTGAAATATAATCATAATTTTAAAAATTTTAACTATATGAAAATATATGAAATAAATATTAAATAATTTTTGCGTTGCGCACGCTATTTTCTAAAATAGTAGCCCCTGATGTATAAAACTTTACAGAATTATAAAATGTATCATACTCTTTAACCCCCTACATCATTTAAGAATAATATATCTTTTGTATTTCTAAATATATTTGAGAATGATTGAAACTTTTTTTTAAAAAAATTAAAGATGTAACTTTTTTTTATTTTTTAAAAAAATATACTTTATTGTTCTACTAATATAAAATTACTTCACTGTAATAAGGATACATTTAACTTTATAAATCAACTTACAGCTAGTAATTAAAGCTACTATTTTAGAAAATAGCATGCGCAATGTAAAATTTAGTTAATATTTCTTATAGAAATGTTTCTCATTTTCATATGCTTATAATTTTTAAAATTATGATTATATTTTAAATATTTTATACTTTTCTGAAACGCCATTCCTTTATAAATAATGTGTGAATGGTTCGAATTATTTATTTTCAATTTTAAAGAGTTATATATATTTGAATATTTTTTATATTTTCAGTCCTCTAGAGAAAGTTAACACCCCTGAGACCCCTTAAAAAAGAATAACAATTTAACTTTGGAGTAAATCTGGAGTAATGCAGTTTTATATTTGCAATTTGCTACTCAGAAAGCTTGAAGAGGTATATAGAGATCAAATTTCAATTTAATAATGTAGAGCTAAAGGCACTGGTTATAGAAGTACTAAGTCAAATTTCGGTAGAATAGATGCGTCTACAGATATAAATCTCCTAAGAAGGATTCACAGCTGAAAATTGCTTTCAAAACTTCACCAGGCAATAATGACACTCGGAAACGCTCACATTGAAAATAATACAAGAGGTGACATTTTTCACGAAATATCAATGAGTTTGCTTTCTGTCATGAAATAATGTAAAGTGACGTTTACGCTGCTCAAATTTTGGAATGCAGAATGAAAACTTCTAATACAACCCATCGTCAGTTATCGAATAATTTAACTGCAAATTTCCATCGCTTTCCAGAATTCGAAAGGAAAATGACTCTGTGCCAAGTGAACATTGTTCAAAGATTTTCCTGAGAACTACTTAGGAAAATATTCAGAATTTGTTGATTTTTATAAATTTGTTAAAAAGTTTTTAATTATAAAATACAACTTTCTTCAGAAATATTTAAGAATGCTAATAATTGTTGAGTATCAAACTGTGTGTGTATTTTATACTCTTTGTGTGCGAAACTCATAAAATAATTTTTTTTAATTTATTCATTCGCAAAATCCAATTTTTCTCTCCAACACCAATATCTCATTCATTTACATATAGTGTAAGAAATAATCATTAGTTTCTTTCCTTTATATAAAATGAATAAATAATTTTGCACTAAGTCGTATTAGTTGCAATAACATTAATGAAAGAATAAGGAAACATCCCGTCGCGACAGTTTTAATTAAAAACACAGAGCCCATTTTTGATAACTATCTTATTCTATTTCAAATCTTTTTAAGGACAGATAATATTTCATCTCTCGCGATGTTATAAAACCAAACAAATGAACAAAGAAAAAAGAGAAAACATTGAAATTTTGCATTGAATAATAGGATAAAAACTCGAAATTCTATTCACGGAGTTTAGGAAACAAGAATCGGAATCGGATTTCCTGTCGAGACTCATTACGATGGGTAAAAGAAACAGAAAATTCGAAACCAGAGATTTCGATGGAAAAATATCCCCTCCACATTTAGGAAATCCTTCTAACAAGCCTTTTAAATAAATTCTTTTACTGCGTTTGCAATCACTCTATATGAAACGCTTTTCCGTCGTTAGTTATATAGAGCTTAAATAGAGTTGTAGGATATTAACTGGAATGAAAAGAGTGGAAGATATAGAGAACAATGCAAATGAAATAATCAAAAACATTTTTAATTGATGATTTATAAGACTTGAATTTAATCTATATTCAGTGAATTTTAAAGAGTACTCACGTATATCTTGATAGTCATGTTCTTAAGAAGCCTTGGTGTGAAAAACTATATAATATATGTAGCTTAATTATACAATATAAATCATTAGATAATAGAATAAATATATAGTATTCCCCAGTAAAATTTATATGAAAGCTATTTATATATACATAAATATAAAACTTGTAAAACAAAAATAAAGTATAATCTTGGGTTGTTCAAAGTATATGTGCAAAACACACAATCTCACATGTTTAAGTTAGCCTTTTTAATGAATTCTTTAACTTGAATGGATTGATTTGATGGTTCTTTGCATTGATTTGGGAAGATATGAGGTGAGAGTTAAAACAAATGTATTAAATCAAATATAAACTTACTCATTTAAAAGGGGGTTCAAATGGTTACATTTTTCACATGATTACTCATAATTAGTGTGCGAATAATCAAAAAATAAAGCAATTTTTTCAGAAAATTAGCAAAGAAAAAAAAGAACACTTTTCAATCAATCAAAAATATATTAAAGTTTGGGGAAGGGATTTTGCTCGTAAAAGTATTTCATGTGTGAAGCCACATGATATTTGAGATGAATTCCTTCTATGTTAGTTATGCTTAATAAAGTTTAAAATTACTCTTCTTTTTACTCAATAATTTTTAGTTATGTATGTCAAATTAAAAAATTGTTCTTTTACTTCGATATAATCTTATATATAATCTTAAGATAACTGTGAGAATTCTTTTCATTCTGATAATAGTTTCATTACCTTGATACTTCTAAGTAGACATATTCATACAATGCATCACAAATGGATTATAAATTTAATACTTTTAGTAGGAACAAAAAGTAGAAAAAAAAATGTTACAATATTCTAATGGAATGTCGTGTCATTGAGGAAAGAAATAATTATTTACATTTAGTAGATGCCTTGACATTATACAATCAATACCAATAACAGGCCTTTTCTAAAAGATCCTGAATTTTTAACGAAGACAGAATAGGAAATCTTTATTAATAGTATATACAGTGGACCCCACAAAAGTGTCAGTACACTTGCCATTTCCTGTAAAATGTAATGTTTTCTACTAATAAGAATTAATATTTCGAAATTATAATTTTTTTATGATATCCGGAACTTGTTCTTAATGCAGTGCTTCTCAAACTTTCTATGTTTGCGACCTAATATTCTGTCATAATTTGCATCGCGCCCCTTCCATGCAATAACGATGTATTAAATTCCATTATACTATACTTTGGCCCTAAGCACACAATACGACTTTAACCTCTTAAGTCCCTCCGACGTATATAAAAGTCTCGCTTTGCCAGTGTGTTAATCGCCACAGACGTATATATATGTCTTTCAGAAGTACTATCTTTTCTTTGAAATGCTATCCGTAAAATTATTCCGAAAGCTTTGGAAAGCAATAAAATGACCTTGATAATGTTTATGGAGGATTTACTTATATTTCAAAGGATTTGCTTATTTATTCCTTTTCTACCCCCTCCCCCTCAATACACCACATACGCTTACCTACGTGCTAAGCGGTGGCATTGGGGAAAGAATCGCGTAATTTTTAATTGGCATTTAAGGGATTAATTATATAAACCGTACAAATTATCCAGATAAGTGATAATGTTGGTATATAATTTTATATATGACAAACCCATGGGGTTACTAGTAGTTCTGAAACTTGTCCTTAACTTTGTATTGTTAAATTAATTATAAAATACATTGTGCAGTACTGATACATTCATATTTGTATTATACTGTAAATGAGTATTTTATATTTTATTATGTCAGAATGTATTTGTTTACTTTCAGTAAGTTAATAATCTGTTTAAATAATCTTTTGTTTTCGAATTTTCAATATGCCCCCTCGTAGGGTTATCACGCCCCCTAGGGGGCGCGCCCCACAGTTTGAGAAACACTGTCTTAATGAAATGTCGTAACCAATTTTTTAAAAATAGTATGAATATTATTTTTTAAAATTAATAATCAAAAAAAGCTACCAAAAAATTACGCCACAAAAGTTTTCGTACACTTAACAAAATCTCAATATAGCTTTAAATATTGTATTTTTTTAAAAATTTATTACTAAATAGGATATTTTTAGTGTTCGAAACAACTTTTAATCGTCTTGGTATATAGTTGATCAGTTTTTTTGTAATTTCTGCATAGAATTTCCATCATGCCTCTGTCATTATTGTTTTGCTTCACGTTATGTGTTTATGTGTCATGCTTTCTTTTTTTTAATCAAATTCTCCCAAATATGTTTTACAGGGCGAAATAAAGTGATTAAGGAGGTGTTTTCACAATTTGGGGACAGTTACAGAGACACCAGTGGCCTACATTGAGAGCAGTGCGCTTGGCGTCATTATCCTGTTAAAAATGAAGATGTCTCCATTACCCAAATTTTGGGTGGATACTGTAAAATTTCTCTTTAAAATATTTAAATAGAGCTCATGATTCACAATACCATCAAAAAGTACCAAATTGCCTAATTGGAGTTCATGTTCCACATAAATTCATGGGATTAAATTCCTCATTTTTTCCTTTACAATCTATTATACTCCCATAGGAACCAAAAATGTTGAATTTTCTGTTATCCCAATCAATTTAATGTCAATGTTGAAGTTTCTGAAACTTAATCCTGAGAATCTATAGTTGGATCAGTGAACTATGGAGGTGGAAGTGTTCTTACATTGGGTTATAAATCGGCTTCAGAATTAGGTAATTTGGTATTTTTTGATAAAATTTTGAATCATGAGCTCAATTTAAATATTTTAAAAAGAAATATTTAATAATCCACCTAAAATTTGGATATTGGAGTCGACTTCATTTTTTCACAGGATAATGACGCCAAGCGCACTGCTCTCAATGTAGGCCACTAGTGTCTGTGTCCCCCAATTCTGAAAACACCTCCTCAATCACTTTATTCAGCTCTGTAGAATATATTTGGGGAGAATTTGATTAAAAAAAAGAAAGCATGACATATAAACACATAATGTAAAGTAAAACAATAATCACAGAAGCATAAAGGCAAATTTAAACAAAAAATAAAAAAAAAAAAAAAAAAAAACTTATTAACCCCTAACTTTGCAATTTTTTAAATTTCTATGGAAAAATTATATCAGATAGTTCTCAAGTAATAATAAAAGGGAAAAATAAGAAAAAAATTAAACAGTTTTTTAAATTGAATTTCAGTAATTTTTTTGTTTGATGCAGAAGTGCAACATTGCGCAGTAGTGCTGTAAATTATAAAACTTTTTTTATATGAGGATTTTATTATTCATCATAAAATGTTTAAATTTCTTACCTGGTAGTTTATTTCGTCAATAAACAAGAGGAAGCATAAAATATAATGGATTCTTTTTATAGCAAAAGCACAGTTCTTGAGGCATCAGAGATTTTTATAGTTGTTGTGATTTCTGGAAAAAACGTACTTCCATCTAGTGACAAAATTAGCTTGTATTTTGTTGCAGTAATCTTTTTTTT
This sequence comes from Trichonephila inaurata madagascariensis, assembly GCA_019973955.1. Taxonomy (NCBI): domain Eukaryota; kingdom Metazoa; phylum Arthropoda; class Arachnida; order Araneae; family Nephilidae; genus Trichonephila; species Trichonephila inaurata. Next base: position 122,243 of record BMAV01026872.1, read on the forward strand.
TTCTCAGATAAGTGATTTGTAGATAATTAAAAAATACATTGAGTCTGTTCAATTAAAATAAATCATATGTCGCAGAAATGCAACAGTGCGAAGTTAAGGGTTAATCTATACCAAGACATTTAAAAGTTGTTTTTGACTATAAAAAGTATCCTCTTTAGTACAAATTAAGAAAAAAATACAATGTTTAAAGCTGTGCTGAGATTTTTGTTGAGCGTACGAAGACTTTTGTGGCGTACTTTTTTAGTAGCCTTTTGATTATTAATTTTTAAAAATAATAGTTATACTATTTTTAAAAAAATTTATTACGTCATTTCATTATGAACAAGTTGCGGATATAAAAAAAATTACAATTTCGAAATATTAATTTTTATTAGCGGAAAACACATTAAATTTTACAGGAAATGGCAAGTGCACGAACACTTTTGTGGTCCACTGTATATACTATTAATGAAGATCTTCGTCATAAATTCAGGATCTTTTAGAAAAGGCCTGTTATTGGTATTGATTGTTTAAAAAAAAAGTCAAGGTATCTACTTAATGTAAATATATATATATAATTCTCTCTTTTCTCAATGACACGACATCCTATTAGAATTTTGTAACATTGTTTTCTACTTTTGGTTCCATACTAAAAGTATTAAATTTATAATCAATAAGAAAACATTTTAAAATTATTTATATTTCTGTTTAGTGTTTTTATTTCTTGCTTTTGAAAATATTTTCCTTGTTAGCTTAATAATTTTTTTTCTTCTTTTTTGTTTTTGTTTTTTTGCTGAAAATTTTAAGGAGAATCTTTTTATAATTTGTACTAATAATTAAGCAAATGTTAACTTTTTTTTCTTACAAAGAAACAAAAGTTTATAATGCAAAAACTTTTTTAGAAAAACAATTCATTCATGGTTTTTAGACTTTTATATTGGTTTTATATGACGAAAAAACTTAGCGTATGACGCAATTATACTAAGTATACGCATCAATTAAAATATTTTCATTTAATCCCAAACAGCAGATGAAAAAAAAATCCCAATTAGCTCAACATCTGTTTGAAGCGTTATTAAAAAAAAAATGTTTAAAAATATATATCGTTTGTTAATAAGTCATTATTTCGAATTATATTTTTTAAAAAAAAACGTCTCTATAAACATTTTTGTTATTCAAGTCTGTTTTTTAAGTTGTCTTAAATCAGATGTTAATCCGTAATTTGAAATAAAAAAAACTAATCAAACTTAATAAATAAATAATAATTAAATTTAAAAAATAATGAAACACATAACTGTTAATAAGTTATAATAACTTAATAATTTAATAAATAATAATTTGACACATAACTGCATAAAATTTCAGAACATCAGCACATAAGGGAATAACTAAAGATTGCCTAAAATTTTAATCTTTGCGATTATAAATGAAATGAACGAAAAGCATTGAATAAAACTAGAAGAAACACTGCATTATTTAATATCGTAGAATAAAGAATTACCGTTGTTTAAAACGATATTTTTTTAATTAGCTTTAATTAAAAAATACACATAGATAAGAAACATATAATTAGAAAAATATTCAAATAAATTTAGTTTGTGAGCAACTGAATATGAAAAAAAAAAAAAAAAAGAAGTCTCATATGATTTTTTTCAAATAGCACTCAAAATTATTTTTAAAAATTTAATTTTTAGAAAAATTTTGATAATACCAATGTAAAACTGTTGTTCTGTGTGAATTCCATTCTCCAGTGTCACTAAAATGCTACTTAATTCTACAATATTCAAGTTTTTCGAAAATTAAAGAAAACGTCTACCATCGCTTTGTGGAAAAAGTAACAGGAATCAGCGATAACTTGCACTACTACTTGAAATATATATAAAAAAATATGCAGTTGATTTATATTTGAATATAAATTAAAATATGTAATTTGTAAATATGAAATATGTTTCTTGATATTATTTTTAGTTCATCTCTTTAGTGTTTGAAATTATTCTCTTTTTCATGCTACTATTGTCTGCTTTTATTTAATAATTTATAGAATGCTAATTTTTATAACTGTTCTTTTTACTTTATTTACTGATATTTACTCGTTTGGTATTATAAGTTTTGTTACACAAGTTGGCATCCTTTTTTACATGAAACTCGATGTAGAATTCTTCAGTTGACTGTTAGAATTCGAATTGGTATGTTTCTGACACATAATAGAAAAAGTTGTTACTTTAACTAATTAATTTCATTAAATTTTCAATTGCAATTTTTTTCCATTGCTTTATGTGTCTGTTACGTACTAGTTTTAATTAAAAAGGTTATTTTATTTCGAATAGATTATTTGCACCATATTTCGAACACTGTGATCTATCGAAACAAAAACGCCAAATCAGCCATCTTTAAGTGTCTTAATGCCTATACTTTAGTATCACTTAAAGTACCCATAGAAAACCTCAATATTTAATGTAAAAAATTATTTATAATGAAAAGATATCACACAAAACAAACTTTAAAGTTTTTAACGCTAAATTCTTTCTAAGAGTTGCAGGGGAAAAAAGCAATTTATTTTTCCTTTCATAACCAATTTTTTCCCGTGTGAGATCTTTTATTTACATGAGAAAAACGAAATTATATTAAAGTATCCGACTACGTTTGGAACCGTGATTTTAAAAAGGCGCACAAATGGATAATTTTCATGATATTTAGTGTCACTTAGATTCGAACACATATATGAAATTGTTTTAAGGACATTAGGACAAAAAAAATTGTTTAAATACAATATTTCGGCTAAAAATTAACTTAGAATAACCTTTTTTCAAAATGTTTTCCTTTTGTGAAAAATCCTTCTTTTATAATAATATTTTGCCTGTATATAGCTCAGACCTCTGTACAGAGGCTCGACAATGATTTTTGAAAAATTCCCATTATTTTCAGTGTCACATCCATTTGAAATAATTACCGGCGTTTTTTTCTTAAAATTTCTCCCCTCTGTTGTCGTATAAAGCATGGATAAACCCAATTCTAAGTTACATATTTCAAAAACTCTAGTTGAGCCTCTGTACAGAGGTCTGCGCTATATACAGGCAAAATATTATTATAGAAGCATTTTTCACAAAAGGAAAATATTTTGAAAATGGGTCATTCTATGTTCATTTTTTGTCAAAATATATACTTAAATAATTTTTTATTGTAATACTATTCTTAAAAGCAGTAGTCGGATACCTTAAGGTATCCGACTAGTTCGGAACCGTGATTTTAAAAAAGCGCATAAATGGAAAATTTTCATGATATTTAGTGTCACTTGGATTAGACTACATGTATAAAATTGTTTTAAGGACATTTTGAGAAAAAAAATTTATTTAAATACAATATTTTGGCAAAAAATGAACTGAGAATAATATTTTTTCAAAATGTTCTCCTTTTGTGAAAAATGCTTCTATTATAATAATATTTTGTCTTGTATATAGCTCACACCTTCTGCAGAGGCTCAACTATGATTTTCGAAAAATTCACATTATTTTCAGAGTTACAACCAATTGAAAAAATTATCGGCGTTTTTTTCATAAAATGTCTCCCCTCTTTGCCGTAAAACATGGATAAACCCACTTCTAAGTTATATATTTCACAAATTCTAGTTGAGCCTCTGTAGAGAGGTCTGAGCTATATACAGGCAAAATATTATTATAATAGAAGCATTTTTCACAAAAGGAGAACATTTTGAAAAAATATTATTCTAAGTTAATTTTTTGTCAAATTATTGTATTTTAATAATTTTTTTGTCAAAGTGTTGTTAAAACACTTTTATATTTGTATTCTAATCTAAGTGATACTAAATATCATAAATATTATCCATTTATACGCTTTTGCAAAATCACGTTTCCGAACGTAGTCGGATACCTTAAGCACACACTCAAATACAAAAAGTTCTAGCTTTTAACAAGAGGATCGTACAAAACTGCTTTTTGAAAGCAGTACGAAACAAATGACGCAGTAAAAGACAAACAATACCGGGCATTAAAAAGTTAACGAAAACAAGTCTCTATTACATTTAAATAAAACTAATTGTCAATAGATATCTGTATGGCAAACAAACAAAAAAAAATATGCATTTTATTTTTTCTTTCACTTTACGCAATTCACACACATTCTTTTAAAAAATTTCAATCACAAGAAACCAATCTGGTATACGAAGACAATTTATTTAAAAAGACAAAGCACATTTTATTTACTTAACCTTTTTTTGCGAATAGATTTTTACGTGTGTGATAAGTGAAGAATATATTTGAAGTACTTCTGATTTTGTTTAATTTAAAATCTGTTTAATCATCAGAAATCATAACAGCTTTAAAGAAGAAGGCCTCAAGGAGTTTAAATACTTGATTATGATAAAGTCTTAAATGACATTTTTAAACAAAAACAAATTATTTTGATGAGTAGCGAAAATTGCCGCTTTTAAATGGGCTTTCAAGAGAGTTAACCATTATAATTGAATCCACACACACACACACAAGGAAAAAACACTGCTCTTGTAAATTAGCTGTCTATGAAATAATCATCCGATACAAATCATTGCACTCAAGAAATACTTTTGATATTTTAAAAAAGATTTACTTTGATTTCTAACTGTAGTACTTTTTATACCTTTTCATTTCTTGATAAAATTGATTTTAAGTGATTCTTGGAAATTCCTTTTACTAATGTAAAAGATATGATTGAAAGAAGATTGAAGAAAAGATAGTTTACTGCATGAAAGTAATTTTTTTAACTATGATTTAAATAAGGAAATCATTTATGGGGATAAATGATTAAGCTGCACATCACTTCCGGGCAAATGTGAGCATAAGTGGGTTAATTACAATTTAAAACATAAAGAGCTACGCATTGAAAAGAAGTTATTCCTAATGGGACAAAAGTGTCTATGGTTGCAAATTTTCTTGGGAGAAAAAGCTGAAATCACTAATTATTTGAATAGTAACAGATTTATTAATGGACAAGGTCGGACAGGCTACTATATGAAGATGAATCGATACATACACTGGTATGCAAAACTTAAGCAACAGGTGGGTTTATTGCCATAACTTCACGAAAAATCATATGAGAGACATGAAATTCTGAAATGACGGAGAGTATTATGTACGTAAAGGATGACGAAAGCATCGGCGCTGAAAAAGGAATACAACGCATACGGTATGGAATCAAACAAAAACAAGCTTTATTGAACGCATAGTATCGTGACTCATGATTGTCTATCCAACAGGAAAACAACAAGCAGATGTTCCTTAATATGGTATATGCCCTCCCCTTACTACAATGGTTGCTTTGCACCGTCTCCGCATACTCAGAACCAGATGGTGCAACATTTCTTGAGGTAGGAGTGCCCATTCCTCAATCAACATCTGTTTGAGTTGTTGGTTGTACTCCGGATGATGTGAGCGTGTGGCAATACGTCTCCCCAAAGCATCCCACACATGTTCGAGGGGATTTAAATCTGGGGAGCACGCTGGCCAATCCATTCGAGTGATATCTTCACTTTCCAGCAGCTCCTCAACAGCAAGAGTGCAATGTGGCCGTGCATTGTCATTCATAAAGATGAAGTCTGGGCCAATGGCACCTCGGAAAAGATGCAGATGGGGAAGAAGTACCTCCTCACAATAGCGATCCATGGTTACAGACCCTCTGTCGAAAATGGGAAGCTCAGTTCCGCCGTTCAGCACAATGCCAACCCAGAAAAAAACTCCAGGACCACCGTAACGATGTCTGCCCTTTGATGTTACTGGGATAAACCGGGTCCCGATCTCTTTCCCAAAACAAAACGCGTTGAGAATCGCTTCTGGTACTGAACCGACTCTCATCCGTAAAAACAGACTCCATTGATCAGTTGTCCAGTTTTGTGCTCTCTGTCCCACTGTAAACGGTGGCCATCTTTCAACGGGAGGCAGCGTTCAGGACGGCGGGTGAACAGGCCCCTTTGTGAAGGCGTCTCCACAGTAAAACCGCTACACTTGTCGACCTGTTGCTGTACAGAGTTTCTGAGCAATGGCGCTTGCTGACTGCTGTCGAACTTTTTTCGCCTGCAGGATGATATATCGGTCATCCCCTGCAGTTGTCGTCCTCGGGCGGCCACACCAACCTTTCTAACAGCTGTACCTGTGGTTTGGAACGCTTTCAAGCGCGCGAAACGACACTTTTGTTGATTCCGAACTCTGCAGCTACACTGGTGACAGTACTCCCTCCTCCAGCTTCCGATCATTCTTCCACGTGTGAAGTCATCCAGATGATTTCTTCTAGCCATATTTCACGAACTGACTCACTGGCACTTGCAGAGAATATGGTGAATTGCGTCTCCGTTCTTCATTTCATTCTACTGTTGAGCAGCGCGCGCCGACATCACGCGTTTTGCGTACGCTCACATCGCTTCTGACGTTTTGTTCTTGATATTTGCATACGCATGACGTTTCTACTGACTAACGTGTTCCTTCTACTGATCTCCAGACCTCCTTTTCTGCAATTTCATGGCTATCTGCTAAATTTTACATTGCTGCTTAAGTTTTGCACACCAGTGTATATACAAAAAAGACTATATACATATTAACATTATTTATACGTTATTGCGAATTGCATATGTTATAAAAACTATTCAACGTTCCAGAAACGACTTTCTAAACAGTTCACTAGCAAGAACTCAGACGGATAAGTCTCTCTCTCTTATTACAGTCAACGCACATGACAGAACTCTTTCCTGAACTGACTCGATCTTTGTTTCAGAGGTCCTTTTTTATAGCCTCATGGCAATTTCTTGAAGGGTCAATCCTAGAGACTTCTCCATGATACCTTGGAGACACCATACTTTCTCCAAGTTTATCATTAACCTGGTAACCCTGATAACATCTTCTTTGGCTTTCATTATCTTGTTTGCCTGAAAAACTAAACTTTTGCCCTGGGGGAATGTTAGTGTATGAAAAATAACATATGTAGTGTGTTTTAATATAACGGACATCATGCGATAGAATAGAAAATGATTAATTTTTGGTAGTCAGTGACGGAGTAGCTGGAATTCCAGTGCATTGAAATGGAGCATTCGAACGGTGTATAAAACAGATGATATTTCATTACAAAAACGTAGTGAAATCCTGTGAAGCGGGTCCATTGACTCATGGAGACTAACAATACCTCTCCAATGGATTCGCGAATAGTATGGACAGATGTCAATGTTTGAGAGAGGACGTGCAATTATACTAAAAGAAGCAAGGTTGTCAAATAGTAGAATCGCATGCCATTTGGGTTAAGGTGACCCTTCGGCAATGTTGACAGGAATGAGTAAAGCATAATTAAACAAAGCGTCAGAAAAGTAGCTGTCGATCAAGAGTGGTGACAGAACATGAGAACAGAGAAATCCGAACGATGCTCATATCTCCTGATGGGCTCTGATCACTATTCCGATATGTAACCAAGATATACGTTAGACTTAAAAAAATGACTGCAATGGACCTCAATAGGTGATTCAGCAAAAATAGGCTGACGTCACGAAGGTCATTGCGCCGAATGGTCTTACACTGCTTCTCATTGCCAAGCACATTTACAGTAGGGTTAGGTGCATTCTAATTAGAATCATCTGGGTTGAAACTGAATTATTTTCAGAGTCGAATTTCACTTCGAAATGAGTTCTGATGATTAGTAAAGATGCATCTGGAGACATCCAGGATCGATGAGGGACTTACCTGTCTCCTGCTTGACACTCTGAAAGCCATAGGTGACATCCTTACATCTCGGGTGAGTGAGTGACTATATATTAACATCGCACTGTTCAGCTACACGAGGTGTTTGGGCGATGGACCTCGTAGTTTTGAACCATGGTCAAGTGATGAGGATGACACCAGAGCTGGAACCCCCTTCTCTTAACTACCACACCAACGGGAGGACGTTTGAGCTCTCGATATACTTAACGTGCATCACTCCCTTACACGGCGGGTCTTTAGTGGTACTGTGCTCGAACTCATGACATGCCTGCCATGATCCGATTCCTTGATCACCGGGCTACCGCAGCCCCCTTACATCTCGGGAGAACTACGAGATTTTAAGCATCATAGTGTTCCTGTGGTGGACGTACATTTTAACAGGATAATGCCATTCACGCCTAGTTTGGCTTTTTACCACTGGTTTCATTGCTTCTTCAACACTTTAGCCTGTTGGATCATCGGATATTTACACAGTAGAACACCTATGGTCTCCGATGAGCAGCAGTCTTCAACCGTTCCCTGAATCACGCCATTCTAACTCGTGAATCGTAACGAGTATGCATGGAATCCCACTGTAGGTCTACGTGTTCAACGTCCAGCCGGATAAAGGCTTGTATCAGGGTAAAAAACAAGACAACGCATATTTCTTTCTCTATGTGGGTATGATTTAAGCCTCAATAAAACATTTAGTTTATGTGAAACTGTTAAACTTACGGTTCCAATACATGTCCGAGGGTAAGTTATTAAGTAAGTTACAGAGGCATATGACAGGATTTAAAGTATAGTAACAGATATCTCCAAATAATGGTGATAGACAGCTTATGATATTCATTACATATTGAGTAGGCAGCATTTACACGTATACGTAATGCAGTTTTAAAATGGACAATGATACTGAATGATTGTACTGTAGCAAAATGAGTGCTGTGGACCGATTTTTGTGGGTGAAAGGACTTGAACAACAAAAAATCTTCATAAAGACATGTTACCTGCTTATGAAGAGAAGTGTTTATCACATAAAGCAGTGTACAGTTGAGTGAAGATATTTTCGCAAAGCCGTTCTGAAATTTTTGATGAAGATCGAAGCGGCCGTTTAGTTTTGAATGCGATAAAATCAACTGAGCAACAGGTGGAAGAATTGATTCGGGCTGATGGAAAATTGAGAATTGATACCATCGCAATGATAATAGGATGTTCTCATGGTTTAGCACATACCATAATGCATGATTGTTTGAATTTCTGAATAGTGTACGTAAGTTGAATCCCCTGGTAGCTGACCGAGGAACACTAAAAAGAATGAAATGGGCATTTGCTGTCATCTGTTTGGTCCACAGAAACAAAATCTTGGAGGTAAACAATTTGCAGATGACGACGACGTTCAACATGAAGTTCTGCTCCAAAACATTTTATGCAGCTAAAATTGGAGCTCTGATAAAATAATAGGATAAATGCATCAACGTTGTTGGAGATTATGTAAGAAAGAAATTGTTTCCAAGTGATTATCATGCTAAATTTGAATACTTTTGAATTGCTTAAATTCATGTTTTTGAATAAATAGTATACTTCTAGAAAACTAGAACATTTTAAGTTCACGAGGTATGTCATTTCTTTTAAATAAACAGTATTCGATCTTTGTGTAAGTCCTATTTGTCTTATGTTTATCTTTTTTTATTATTTTTAAGGATATCATTTTTATACCCGGCGTATAACACGCACCCTTAAATTTCTATCTTATTCTTTAGTGTTAAAAGTGGACGTTATACGCTGGATTTTACACGGTAAGTATTATTTTTACAAAACCCTTACCAAAATTATTTTCGAAAATGATAACTATTAATATTTACAATAGCTCATATTCGTTTTTAGGCGTTTGTTTTGCGAAAGTCAGTTTTTTTTTTTTTGTATTGTTCATTTGTTTAGATTTATTCCTTTCATCTAACATATTAACAACAGAATATTTTAAATAGTATAAAAATTTATTAGCTGTGAATAATAACAAATCACTCATATCTGTTTTGAAAATAATTTAGTTTTATTTTCATGTATAAAATTGTATAAAATTTGTATTTATTTCAAAATGCGTACTGTACATTACCTATTTGAGAAGTTAAAGCATCATTGGCTATTCGATAACCAAAATCATGCAATACAATTTTCGTCTGCGAACACATTTTAATCTTATTTTAGAAACTATGAAAAGCTTATAAATACTTTTCCACTTATTCATTCAAATTTCTGTAATTTACTCACGCCTCTACTATAATTTTACTGTTTTCTTTTTCTCCAACCAAAATCTTTTCTCCAATCCTTTTAAACCAAATAACGAAAGACTCCCTGATTACTATAAATTATGTTAAAATTATGCATAATTTATGCATAAATTATAAATAAATAAATAATACATATCTATGGCAGCTAACAGTCACAAACTAAAGGGTTAGTTGCGTTCAGTCAGGAAAGTCCTTTTGATGATTAAGGTTTTAACAACACCCTGTTTCATACTTTTATCTTAACATACTGGAATAAATGACTGCACATCAAATACTTACATAAGCGTATTCAATCTATATTAAAAATAATTTTGGAAAAATACACTTTTTATCTAAGAAAAATCATATATTTTATATATTTTTTACAACTGTATTTGCTAAAATATATGGTTGCATGCAGTAGCGCACACAGAAATTTTTTAAGGGAACTTTTGAACTTCCGGGGTCGAAAGTTCACCATTCTTGTATCATGCTTCTTTTGATTTTGTCAATTTTCGGGAACAAAATGCAGTAAAAAACTAATTGAGTAAATAATTAGCATTAATTAATAAAATTAATCATTAATAACAAATACTTAATTAAATTTTACGTACTATATACTTAAAATTATAATTAATCGCAAAATAATCAAGAGCTTTGGGGGGGTCCGCACCCCCCGGACCCCCCCCCTTGTGTGCCCCACTGGTTGCATGCAATAATAATAACAATAAATCTTTCTATTAAATAGTTAAACATTTTATGTACAAACAAATTATAGTATTTACGTATTATATAGTCAAGCAACTTCTCCAAATAAAAAGATGTCTCCAAAGGATGTCATCGTTACTGTTCTTTCCGAACATGCGCATGAGCGGTTTATCACTATTGGCTGCATATCGCTGCATTTGGCAACGTCTTTTGATTTAACGAAATTGGTGGATGGTGTAATAAGTAAGAAACCATATTAAATTTTATATAGAGAGATAGAGAACTAGTTTATAATGTAAGTAATAGTAGTATTTTGGTTTTCGTGATCAACAATATTAAAGTCAAAATTTGATTTTACACAAAGGTATATATGATTGTGCTCTGTGTGACAGTTAGGAGTGTTGAACATTTTATTTATAAAAAATGATGCTAAAAGCTGTTTCATTCCCTGATACATACCGAAAAAAAAATTTATTGAGCCTTTACACTTCAACTTTCTTTATATTTTACAGTTCGTAAAAAAATCAAAATTAACAATAAAAGCTGTTTTGATATTTTTTGCAGTTCTGAAATTTTTTTTATCAAAACTTCGCACAACTTATGGACTTAAATTTTTTATAACCCTTAAAATACTTGATGGTATTGTTTATCAAGATGTTTAAGAGAATTTTATAAGGATGAAAAGATAAAGGAATAAAAATAACCCTCTTTACCTTCTTGGAAGATTCTCTCAAGTGGATAGTTAAGTGCCTTTTTCGAAATAAAAAAAATTATTTTATAAAAACTTATTCTAATGTAATTAAAGGAAAA